>JAABLK010000202.1:0-42586 GCA_012295415.1 Phytophthora chlamydospora | reverse complement strand
GTGAACCGGAGCCCCGCCGCAGAAGAGAGTCTCCGGGACGCGGGGCTGAGAGCGTGCTCGTATGGCGCCGGGCGCCAAGTCACCTTCCCCGGCAGAACGAGCACCGACTCGCGTACGTTCAAGTTCCAGACGCCTTACGCCGTCATGCACAGCACCCTCCAGAAGGAGGACGCCGCGCTGTTCACCGGCAACGGCGTGCTGCCGATTCTGGAGCGGGACATGCCGCTCAAGGAGGCGCCCGAGCGCTGGCAGAGCCTCAGCAACAAGCAGCTCGTCGGCATCGACGTGGTCGTGTGCCTGGACTACGTCATGTTCCTCACAGTGCTGGAAGGTGAGCCAGGCACACAGCTCCTTATTTGTCCATGCCTGCAGCCTCGTGGCTTATGTTCGTGTTGCGTCTGCGTGGTTGCTTTGCTTTGGTTGTGGGCTAGACATCCAGATGCGGATTCGGCTGAGCTTCAAGACCAAACAACTCCACATCATTTGCCTCGATACGGAGGACACGCCCGAGGAGGCCCGGACTGGCGGCGAGCGCGTGCTGGAGCTCTGTCGCGAGCTCAACGTCCCGTCGGACGAGCTCACGGAGGAGTTTGTGAAGGCAGCCGTGGAGAAGTTCGAGAAGGAGCACGACCGTCAGATGCTCTACCTGGGGCTGCACATGTAAGGCGCCAGGGCGCCGCGCCCACCAACCTTTTTATCGTGGCGAAGTCGCCATGCTGCAGACGCAGACGCAGACCAACGTCGGCTGCACTGCTATTTGATCTCGTACCGTTAATGCGGAAGTGTACAACTGATCAGGTTTTGTTTTGTTTTGGCATGAATTTAGTTAGCTTGGTGCTGGCGAAACGGACTTCCTCCGGTGCACTTCCCGGTGCACTTCATACTTGATACAATGCCGCCTCGCCCGACTACAGGCCATCAGCGGAAAGCTGTGGCGCCGTCGCTGCCGGCCAGCCAGCAGCCACTGCAGGGTAAATTGCGGCCGCATTCGGCGGCGCTGCTGTCGACACCCGAGTCGCCCACTCGTGCGGTGGCGACGGCGGCAGCGAGTGGCGAACGCGTGGGCGCCACGAGTGACGAATTGATCCGCGACCTGGAGCACAAGGTGCGCAAAGTGGTCGAGCTCAAGCGAGCCAAGAGTGACAAGCTGCGCTTCGAGGTGGCCAAGAAGCGAGAGGAAGTGGAGAAGGCCAAGCTCATATTGCAGGACCTCATCAAGGATAGTGAGGCGCTCGGACTGCACTACAAGCCAGCGAACAACCAGACGGAAGACAGTCGAGGACATTCTCTGAGAACGTCAACCAGTGCCCACGTGGGCGATAAGATCGTGGAAGAGCCCAACCGCCTGCAGCCCATTGCGTCCATCTCGAGACGACCTGTATACTCCAAGCACACGAAGATCAACGAGCTGGAAGCGAAGCTGGAGAAGCGAGCGCAGGCCTCGCACGAGGTGATGCGCAACACCATGGTACTCGAGCATATCAAGAAGAGACTGCTGAGCGAGCGCAACGAGACCACGCAGGAGACGAACGAGCTCAAAGCTCGCTTCGCAGACCTGAACCACGAGACGCAGGAGCTCCAGAAGAAAGACATCGCTGCGAGTGAGGCTGTGAACCAGATTCAAACGCGCCTCGCTCAGCAGAAAGCGGACATGGAGTCCAACCTGCGCAAATACAAGCGCGAGGTCGAGATGCGGCAGAAATGGGCACGAGAGAAGACCAAGTTTGAGAAGTACTACAACGACCAAATGCAGGCGTTGATGGACGGTCAAGCCCAAAGTACAAGCCCGGAAGCTCCAGCTGGGGGCTCAAGTAGTACGGGAGGCTCCCCAGGCCGACGAAGCTCTCGATCGCGTAAGTATCGAGTTCGTCGTGCGTGTTGTTGCTTAACCCCCAACGAAGCTAAGCCTCCCTTTCAACAGGTTCGCCAAACAATATGCGAAGACACAGCGTCATCACATTGGCGTCGACCAACGAGATGGAGCCGCAAGAAGAATACCGCCAAGCGTTCCTCCGCATGGGCTTTGGCTACTACAGCGAGGGTGTGGACCCGGAGGAGATCATCCGAACTTGCCTTTCCCACGAAGAGATCAAGAAAGAGCTGGATGCTAAGCACGATGAGGACATGGAGCGAATTGCAATGCTGCGCGACCAACTAGTACGCTTCCTTTTTCACCATACAAGAGGCCATGATTGATTTTCACACGTTTACTTTCTTGGTGCTAGGCGAAGTCACGAAACATTGCGACCGAGAAAATTCCGTTGTCCAAGCGTGGCACCTCGCAGCGCCTCGAGGTCAAAGAGATTGAGATCTCCAGCGTGGAACGCGCGTTGGCGACAGTTGTCGACCAGTACATGTTCGTTGATCAGAGTGTCCGGCCTCTAAAGGTTTGCATTCTCCTAGCAGCCCAGGCGAAGATCATTGAGATGCCTGACACTACATGTAATCTGTTTGTCTTCAGATTGGGCTGCAGCAGATTTTGCAGAATGTCACGAACGAGACTGTAAACGTCGACGACATGACTGGAATAGAGAACGCTCTCATGAGTTCAATAGAGGAGATGATGAAGCTCGTGCGGGAATCACGGCATGATTCGGATAGCTCCTCGAACCAGTCTCCTAAGGAAGAGCCACAGAAACAAGGTGAAAGCAGTCCAAGTAAGGATGAAGCGGGGTTTACCCCCATGTCCAAGTCCATTGGAGCGAAACTGGTCTCCGCAGAGAACTTTACTTCACCGTTCAACATCCGCATTCCACCAAAACCCAAAGAGCCATACTACGTGCTTGGCGTGAACACAGTTCCAGCCGCAACTAAGCCTCCAGAAGACGGTAAAGGTGAGTTGTAACGCTTGAAACTTGGCTACGAGTTGTTCTAACTAACGTTTGCCATGCCGTTCTTCAGAACAAGAAGAATTCGACTTTGACGTCATGGATCGGTGTACCGTCAAGAGAATTTCATCAGTGCTCGTGTGCACAAACACAGGCAAGAAATCCAAGGACACCGGACGTAATAACAGTCATTAGCCATTTTAAAGGAGTGTCAGGCAAACATCTAGTAGTACTACTGAAGCACTTGCTAGTATAGTTTATCGTCACTTGCTATTCACGAAGATGGCTTATAGAAGCGTGCGTACTGCTCGCGGTACATTTCTTGACACGTCGAGCCACAAAACTCTTTCTTGGTTTGCTCGTCATGGACTAAAGCGTCAACTTGCACGACTTGATAGCACTGCCAGCAGCTTTTACGTTCGCCAGGCGTGCATCCACTCTCAGTCTGCTCAACGGGTGCTCCCGAACGATTTCCAGCAGACTCTGCCGACGGCTTGCCGTCACCTCCATTTCTCCATGCCAGCAATGCTTGCTGGAACGATTTCTGTGCTTCTTCTTCATCATAAGTGCCGTCCAGCAAAGCTCCACCGCTCTTTTGATTCGAAGTCTCTTCTGTGGTGTCTAAAGTGAACATGGGGTTTACCCACTCGTCATCTTGGTTCGACTTGGCTGGTTCTTGAGATGCCTCGCCCTCTCTCCACTCCAGCAAGGCCTTCATAAATGATGCGTGGCTAGCATCCTCGTTAAATTCTCCGTCGGCCAAGTTGACTGGCACTTGTCCATCGCCGCTGGCCACAGCGTTCTCCGAGAGTGGGGGCATATGCGACCAATGCGTCTTTGCCGCCAGTTTGCTCGGTGGTGAGGACATTTCAGGCACAGGCTGAGCATCCCGTAGCTTTGGGTCGATGATTTCTGCTGCGTCAGTCTCACCAGTACGGCTTCCGCTGTGCTCTTTCGCTTGTTGAGTTCGGATCTGCTCCAACTCGGCAAGAATTCGATTGCGAGCTGACAGCTTGAATATCCCAACCTTTTCGCAACCTTCCGGTGTCAATCCAAACAGCGTCTTCCCCGTCACTTGGTGGAACTCGAATCCGCTCTGGAATTCTTCCAGTCCGATCACTGTTAGCCACTCGAGGACTTGAGCCACCGTCCACTGCTCCACCGTAGCAGGCGAAAGGATAGCGAGTTTCGGCCTCTTCTTGGTCTTCACAAACCCATCGGCTCTTTCCTTCTTGCTCTTTTTAACAGCTTTCTTCTGCTGAACATCCCGTGCGTATTGCCTCACGCTGCCTCGATCTTCTCGCGCACTGCGCCACCGGTTGCCGGCGTGTTTGAGTGGGAGTTCTGCATCCCGCTTCTGCTTTTCTTCCAGCATCGTCACGCGAAGTTGAAGCAGTCTCGCCTCCATAGCTTGGGCATCCTCTTCCAGTCGATCCGAGGCCTTCACCAGTTTGTTTCGAAGCGGCTGCGGCCTCCCGAAGACGCCATTGATCCCTTCCTTCGCCATTCCCTTGCTCGTTCAATCCCAAAAGCAAAAGCAAGAGCCGCTTCTGCGAAACGACGAGACTAGAAACCAAGGAACGGGACCAGAAAAAGCTGCACAGGTACTCAGGTCGGCTTGCACCTCGCTATTTTTGAGGGGAACGATGTCCAGCAGCACGCTCTTCCTTTTTGTGCAAACTTCATTGCAAGAACCACCGCGTGAGGGCGATGCTCAGGTCGAAAATCTCGATTCGAGGCGACAAGAAGAAAGACTCGACTACGCCGCCCAAACCGTGGCCGAGTCCTGTCATCTTACCACTTTCGCGATGTTTGTCAACCCCAGTGCAGAACGGTAAACCCGTGCAGCAAGCCTCGATGACCCCACCACCATCTCAGCGACGCCAGGAGCGAACGGGAGAGCGATCCGGGAGCGGTTTGTTCGAGCGATCGAACCCGTTCGAGACCGATTTCGGCGAGAAGGAGCTGATCGCTCAAGGAGGTTTCGGCAAGGTGTACAAGTGTAAATCGAACATCGATGGCCACTGGTACGCGGTCAAGCTCGAGCAGTTCTGGTTCAAGCCGGAGACGTATTTCAATCCGTCGGAGGTGCGCGACGTCATGATGAACGAGGCGCTTGTGCTGGCAAGTTTGGACCACGAGAATGTCTGCCGCTACTACAACACGTGGGTGCTTGGGTCGTTGATTCCAGCCGTGAACAAGGGTCAGGAGGTTGAGCAACCAGAAAGTCCGGGCTTTTCGCCCACGTACACTCTGACGAGGAGAACGAGTAGTCCTGCTGGATCTTCAAGCCCAAGTGCTCGGTCGAGCTTCACTTCGATGAGCGACGTAAGCGCCGATGACGACGAGATCGAGATGAGCTCGTCCAATTACTCGGACGCGTACTCGTACGACCCTGAAGACGACAACGTCGCTAGCTTTGGCGATCTGGGATTTGAGATCGAAGGATCGGAAGAAGATGACCACGACATCAGCCCTCGCTTGTCCTTGGCCCGCTCTCAGCGCCGGGCTTCAGGAAGAAACAGTCCCCAAAGGATCGACGAAGTTGACGAGGAGACTTCAGATCGACAGCAAAGCACCGATCGTCCCCGCCCAAAGCCCCTGGACTCTGCCTCGGGAGCATTCATCACGCAAATCGACGTGTACATCCAGATGGCTCTTTATGAAGGCAACTCACTACGCGACTGGATGGATCAGCGCAAGCCGAACGAAGTCGACACTGCTAAGAGTATGCACATCTTCCAGCAGATCGTGAACGGTCTGAAGTACGTCCACAAGCAGGGACTCGTCCACCGCGACATCAAGCCAGCGAATATTTTCCTGACGCGCGAGTCCTGCGTCAAGATCGGCGACTTCGGGTTGTCCAAGAACACATTGCAGAGCAGCCTGCATCTCCATCCTGCTCGCTATCTCTGCGAGGAAGGAGATGACAGTCTCGATTCTGTGTCGTACAACAGCACCGACGAAGAAATGGATGAAGTCTCCGAGTTCTCGGCTGGTGTGGGTACGCCACTCTACAGCAGCCCCGAGCAAACCATCGGCCACCAGACTTGTGCCGCCCCCAGCGACGTGTACAGCCTCGGTATCTTACTGTGCGAGTTATTCTGCACCTTTACGACACAGATGGAGCGCTATGTTGTGTTAAACAATGTTCGCAAGAGGCAATTGCCACCTTCACTAGTGGATGAACACCCGCAGATCGCCGAGTTGATTTGTGCCATGGTGCAAGATGATCCGCTCCAGCGACCCACTTGTGCGGACATTCTGGACTGCGGTATTTTCCAGCACCACAAGGCCCACCTGAATCTTCGCAGTCCTTGCTCAAGCTCCATTGGCGTGAGTCCGCTCGCCAGAACGTTATTGCGCCACAACAGCTGCAGCTCGACGGTCTTGAACTTATTGCGCTCCATTGCACGGCTTGAACAAGAGCAGGAGGCCATTCTTCAACAAGTGGAAAGCCACAAACTCCAGGTATTCTTCCCGGATAGCGACAGCCTACGTCCGCCTGAAGTGTTGTCAGGGAATTCAGAGCTGCGAATCTCTCCTCAAGGAAAAATCCTGCAGACGGGAGAATTGGCCTCGAAAACTGTTCACGAACTGAAGCGGCTGGGCAACGAGCGGCGCCGGCTTTTGGACAGTGCTCTTCACGAGCTCCAGCAGTGAAAGAGGCGTAAGTTTCTGCATTTGCTGCATCAGAAGTACTGCATACCGTAATCGATGAGTTCACACACCATAGCTTTGCTGTATCGCTTGGTTTGACAGCCCACACTACCGAAGACGAATTCAAGGGAGCAAAATATGAATTAATCCTCACTGAGCCACACAAGTGGTGCGTGCGAAAACGCGCTGACAAGAATCGTCACTATAACTCGCAGAGCAACAATGGTAACAACGATGCAGACGAAAGCAAACAGTCCTCCGTTATCTTCGGGCAAAATCTCGCCACGAATCCTGGCATTCCTTACGAAAATTAGCAACAAGCACTTGTTGAGCAAACCAAGTCAACGAGCAACCGCCATCAATGGCATTATTGCTTACCGCACGTTGTTCAACTGGCCCGTCGCTCTCCTTTGACGTTGAATTGCTCGCTCACGTCACCCGATGATGTTGTATCCCTCGCGACGACGGCGCAGCAAGAATACCAAGATAATCGCAGCCAGGAACGCACAGCCAACGACGATACCCACGATGCCGGTGATGGAGAACTTCGACTTGTTCTTCTTCTGGCCCCCCGACTTCTTCTCCGATTCACCGCCCTTCGAATCGTTTTTCTCGTCATTGCCGGATTTGCCGGAGGTATTCGCGTCAACCGGCTTGCCACCAGCTCCCTCCTTCTCGCCTTCCGGGGCCGTAGCTGGCTGCGCGACTACCTTCACGTGAAAGTCCTGTCCGATATTCATGTTGAGACGCGTAAGCACCAGCATATCGGACTGAGCGAAGTAGTCGGCCTTAATCGCTTGTCCAGAAGGAGATCCCTCACCGCTGGACGCCACCAGAGTAGCATCGACCGACGAGTTCGCGGCAAAGCCACCACCTCCACGCACTCCATACACACGGATTTCGCCCACGTCAGCTTGCATCTCGGGGCCAGCGTATCCGTAGAACTTGACAGTGTTCTTGAACTCCACAGTATCACTCGAGTTTTGATACACGCCGAAGCGCATCAAAGAGTAACGGTGATCTTCGACAGCGGAGAGAGAATCACCATCATCCACGTACAGTTCTCCTATCGCCGACGGACTGTCTTGTGACGGATCCAGGGCAGCAAGAAGCGTAAAGCCTCCGCGTCGAGACAGAGCCGTAGTCGTAAGAGGCTGCTGAGTCGGCACAATGTAGCCCCCACGAATGTGTATCTGAAGTTTCGGCAGCGGAGTCAGCAGACTTACTCGTCGGCTGTCACCTGAGGCAGGATCCAGTGCCAGCTTTCCACTCTCGACATCGTACCAATGCGCGTCAGGGAAGTAAACCTCTGCAGAAATGGCACCTTCGTGCACTACAGGTGAAACCATGAGCGCAGGGCCAACGAGGTACTGGTTCTCGATGTTGCGAGCGTTCTTGTCATCTGGAAACTCAAACGATAGCGGCCGAACCACGGGACTGCCCGAACGATGGGCCTCGAAGAAACGCGTGTACATGTACGGCAAGAAGCGGTACCGGGTCAACAGCGTCGAGCGCAAGATGTTCAACGCATCAGCATCAAAGTCCACGGGAGTCTGCTTGCCTTTGTCGCTTTCCGCGTGGTTGCGCAGCAGCGGGAGGAAGGAAGCTGCTTGGTGCCAACGCACGCACAACTCCGTCGAGGACCGGCCACCTGAGCCGCACACATTCGGCCCCGTCAACGGAACGCCGAGCAGATTCATTTGCAGCGTGCCCGAGATTGACATGCGAAGCTGTTCCCACGATGCCTTCGTATCATCTCCCAACCAGTGACCAGCATACCGACCGCTACCAGAGAAGGTTGAGCGCGAGAGAAGAAGACTGCGCTTCTTGACGATGGCATTCAACGCGTGCCGAGTAGCACGAGCTTGTGCGTGGCCGTACAATGAGTGCAGATTATAGTGCAGCGACGAATGGTGCAGTGCTGCCATCGGAAGCGTGGCCGAGTTCAGATTGCCGTGCCCGCCGCTGTCAGGTGCGTTTTGCCCCGGAGCGAACGGCTGGCGGTACGGATCAAACGGGAAGTTCACATCGTTTGTGCGGATGAACCCTCCATCACCCTCGACAAGAATTCTCTGCCCAGCAGCATTCGGCGTCACAGTCGAATGACGCTGACTGCAGATGTGAGCGCAGATATCGTCTTCGGCGGCAAGAGCACAGTCACAAGTGCTGCTAGGCTCGTTCTTGTCGAGCCACAAACCATCGAACGGCATCACGTACTTGTGAAACGTGGCCAATTGCTCGTGCCAGTAGCGCGAAGCTTCAGGATGAAAAAAGTCAACAAACACGGCCCAGCCTGACCGGAACGCCTTTTGCGCATAGCGCTCACCGTTCACCCCTTTCACAAACACGTCCAGCTCTTCGCCTCGCGCCATCGGATCCCATACACCGTTATCGCTTCCTTCTTCCTCACGATGACCGTGGCCACTGCGCTCATCGCGTTCCTCCTGCTTGCTCTGATCTTCTGAGCCGCTGCGGGTATCATCACCGCGGTGTTCGCTTCGGTCGCCGTTGCGGCTTCCGGTACCCTCAACCCGATCACTGCTACGATCTCCATCATCACTACGGCCATCGTGGTCACTGAGCTCGACGTCTTCATCTTCACTGCCGCCACGAGTTTCCAGCGCAAGCATAGGCTGCTTTGGGTTTGGTAACGCGTTATATCTTGCCACACCTTCGGTGCGATCCTCAAGCCCATTTGACGAGTTCATCGAGTTGATGGCTGGAACCTGGACGCAAACGAAGTATTGGCTGTGGAAGTGCAAGTCGTCGATAAACGCCCGCATAGCTCGGTGGGAAAACTTGCTTTGATCCAAGGAGAGTGCACGTCCGTTGTCCGCCATGTACTCAGAGTCTTGCCAGTACGCATCCATGGGAACTCCAGCCATGCGGAGTTGTGAGACGACGTCCATCGCTTTCTCCACCGATGCCATTTCTCCCCCGCGACGACCGATATGGTAGCCCAAAGCCCAGTACGGAGGCATTGCCGGCCGCCCCACCACGTCTGTGTACTGCTCAATGACGTCTTGTGGAGTTGGCCCAGAGAAGACAAACAGGTCGATAACACCGCCTGTGAGCCGATACGTCAGTGCATCGCGGCGTGCCACCACTTCCATCGCATTCGACGACAGCAGGAACACGCCGTGGGCGTTGCCAGACTGGCCGTCTTCGAGCTGAAGCACGAAGGGGTGAACGCCATACAGATTGTCTCCACCACTGCGTGAATGAACGGGAGCAGAAGCATTGGGTGCACGGGCAAACATCGGGTACAGGTCTCCTCCATCGTCCGCGCGGAGTCGAGCTGAGCCCAAGCGCTCGCCGAGTCCATACAAAATCGGTTCTTCGCCGCCCGGCATCCCTGCCAACTGCGTCGAAACCTCGATGAACTGGTTCTCAAACACCAAGCCACTGAAGCTTCCACCGCCCGCCTCTCTCTCAACTGGCGGCGTCGAGTTGAACAGCACTTCGCCAGAGTGACGGCGAGTTACCGCCACGCCAAACGGCCAGGGCGTGAAGTGCACCTCATAGTTGCTTTCCTTCGCTCTACCCTCGTCCTTCTCTTCTTGACGTCTCACTGGGAGATCAGGCACTTCGTATCTCGGGAAGGCAGGGTCGGTGATCCGAATCCGCACTTGGCTTGGCGACTCGCGTACCACATGCAGCTCCAGTAGCGGCACGTCGTTGCCGAACGGCCCGCGTTGACCCTGGCGTAGGGCTAGAGTGCCTCGCCAGCCATTGCTCGTCTCATCCAGTGTCAACAGCTCGTATCCGTCGGTCATGGGCTGGAAACAGGCTCCATCTTCAAAACAACAGCCAGCCGACGCACAAGCATCAGCGTCTTCCAACACCTTGGGCGACGCGAATCGCGGGTTCCGACAGGCCATACGCGACGGTTTGGCCACGTTGCCGCACTTGCTCGTCGACGGAGGCTCCTCCTCCGCGAAGGCACAAGGAATGCCTCCATTCTCCAGACTGTTCCAGCAGCAGCCTTGAGCCATGCACAACTCCTCCGTTGGCTCGGGAAAGTTGGCTGAGGGCGGGTAGCAGTCCACGCGGTGCATCGGCACCTTCGCGCACTTCGCAGCGGCATTGGCAACAGCAGCAGACACCAAGTCCACAGCGTGGCTACGGGCGAAGGCCACGCTGATACAGGCAGACACCAGCAGAAGTTGAGCTTTGACCATCCTTCTTGACGGCGTCGCGTGAGCCCAAGACGTCCGCGCTCGGGGCCGCAAATTGCGTTATGACTGGAGCAGCTCGAAAGCTGTGATGTGATGTGCTGTGGTGGGTGGCTCAAGCAAGCTGCCAGTCTTCTCCACGACGCCGGGTCTCAGGTCTTCATTCTCAAGCAAGCTGCCAGTCTTCACGACGCCGGGTCTCAGGTCTTCATTCTCCAACTTTTACTTGCCAAGTTGAAGTGGTATCGACTGTCAAAGGTTAGTAACGTTTAATACATCAAATAATGAGTATTGCAGGTACAGGATGTGCGCCACATGACATTTCCTAATCTTGAAGTTTGTATTCCGGATTGTGCGCAACGCCACGACCAAGGGAGGAAGAGGACGCGACACGCAGCATGGAGCCTCCGAGTCTGCTACCGCACGTGGACGAGCTCGTGATGGAGTACCTGCTGTTCCGGGGCTTCACGAAGGTGCGTGGCCGTCTTTCGTTGCCTCTCGCGTCTCTAACATCCTCTTAACAGCCGAGTTATTAACCGATATGTTTCGTGTCAGAGCTTCCAAGTCTTCAGCGCCGAGAGGAAGCGCGACCGCGCGCGCGGCTTCGACGTAGAGCAGATCATCGCGCAGTTGCTCATGGCCGTTCAAACGTGCGTTGCTATTGCGTTGATGTGGTGGATCTAGCTGCTCTAGAAGCCGAGATATGACGGTTTAACTAACTTCCAACTGCTAAATATCTGCAGGTACCAGATAGAAACAGTGCTGGAGACATGGAAATTCTTAACGGCCAGGTTCTTCAACCACTTGGACGTGTCCTACGCCTCGGTAAGGGAGCTCTTGGCCAAAATTTATGATAAAATATTCTGCCAGAACGTCTTAGCTAATTGTTAATATTTTTATTTGTCAATGCAGACACTGCAGCAGTTGGAGACGTCGCTGTTGAGACTTTACGTAGTGAACGCGGTGAAGAGTGGACATCGCGAGAAGGCGGCCGAGTTCTTCCAGTTGTACGCGGACAAGCTGAACGCCTCGGTGGCGGCGCAGGGTGCAGGCGTGGACTCGTGGAGTCGCTGGTTCATCCTGCCATACATCGAGCACCCGGAGAGCGACGCGTACTTCCAGGTGTTCTTTGGCCAGCCGTGGCTCGAGGCCTTCGTGACGTCGTTTCGCAACTTCCTGTCGCTGGTGTTCCGGAATCTGCCGTTGCCCAAGCTTCTGGCCTTTCAGCTTGCAAGACTGGAGGAGCCGACGCTCAAGCTCCGACTGAAAGTGAGCCAATCGGAAGCCACGAGGCTGAGACTATACAACAGCGAAGCTGCGGCGAAGATCAAGAAGCTGGAGGAAGCAGGCCGGCAGCTGCACTCGATCCTGCGCATGATGGTGCAGCACAGCTTCATGGAGCACTTTTCAGCGTCCACTCCAAGCTACGTGGACGGCACCAACATCAAGAGCAGGAGCCGCAGCCGCAGCTACGGGATTGCAACGGGAAGCTTTGGAATCTCGCCCAAGCAGATGAAGGAAATTGGAGAGCTGTTTGGCATCAGCAGTGATGAAAGCCCTCATGCCGAGCCTTCGCCTGTTGACCCTCGGGATATACCGCGTGTGGCTGAAGTGTATCTCCCAGTCGATGAGCTGAGTGATGACGAGGTTCTGGAACAAGACGATGAAGAGGACGAGGTGGACGAGGGACCAGTGGCGGAAGATGGAGCTAGCAGTAACCCTCCGTCACCCATGTTCTCACCGATCGCCACCGCTCCGAGTCCTTTAGCTCAAAAAGCAGCTGATGCAGCGCTGACTACGTCCAGCTTGACACCCATTGAGCAGCCAGTCTGGTCTACCTCTGCACCGGATGCACAGACAGACAACGCTCGAGCTTCTCTGATTCGTGAATTCAACATGTTGAACGACTGGGAGGCGACAAAGTCAGTGATGACCGCAAGGAGCCGCTTCTCATCAGATGGACAGTTCCTTGCAATCGCAAAGCTCGGCAACTCCCACATCGACATTTGGTCGGCCAATCCGGTAGCGCTTTCGCCTTCAACTACAATTACGCTGCCGGCACGGCTGACTGGTTTGAATTGGTTGGGGCCAGGACCAAACAAACAGGTACGGCAGAGGCTTGAAGTGCTGCTTGATCGTGAGATATCTCACAATACTCGTTTGTTCCTTTTAGCTCTTGGCGTGCATCCTGGACGACGGAGAGACGATGCTGTGGAATGCTGAAGGCGAGGAGGTTATTTCGTGTCCTCCAAATGAGGATAATTTGCGAGCACAGCAGCTCATGTGCGCTCGAGAAGCTCCGATCGCGGCGTGTCTTCTCACCAGTCGTGACGAAGAGGATAACGCCCTACAGCAAGTCCTTGTGTTGCATGGCGGTATGGAAGAGCCAATGCAGGACTATCTTCCCATGGAGGGCAAGCAACTCACTTGCATCGCGTGGAGCAACGCGGGGAACGTGTTGATTACTGGAAGTCGAAGCGGGGATATCGAGTTTATCGATGTGATCCGCCCGGAGCGGATACATCGATGCAATCTCGTTTCTTGCAGTGGCTCAGCTCGAATGGATGGCGCCAACCTGCGTTCCATTTGCTTGTCACCTGATGGATCGTCGATGCTGAGCGTACATGAAAACGGCTCCGTCGTGATGGAATGGTCTGTTGCATCAATTTTGGTTGCCGTGGCCTCTCCCTCGGGTGTGGCAAGTGACGTTAGAGGAAGCGTGATTGACGTCAAGCCGACACTGACGCGTACATACGAGATGGACCAGCCATTGGCGCCAGAGGACACTGAAGTGGACACCACAGTCCGCTTTCTTGCGGCCGGCGACTATTTCGTAGTCACTGATTCAGCTTCTCTCCACATCTTCAAGGTACGAATCATTTGCACGTTTTGAACGGATGAAGTCTCTAACCAAACGTTGTCTCTTGCTCTGTGAACTCAGCATGGTGAGAAACGTGCCATTTCGACCTTGATCCCAAATCAAGCCACCACCGCGGATCTAGACTGGCATCCGAAGCTGCCTGTGTGTTGCTCTGCTAATCAAGAGGGGGCCATTTCGTTGTGGAGCATGAAGACGCCGTGAGGTATGAAACTCGGGCCGAGAAGATGCGGCGCTGTCAAACCGTCCACCCGTCCTCATCCCAAATAAACTATTTTGTCGGCGCCTTGTGTCAGATTTGGACCGTCGAGTGATCAAGCAGCGTGGGAGTCCTGCAGCTTTGCTTTTGGTCGTAGCATCCACAGGTGAAGCACAATGAACAAGAGGCTGGCGTTCGACAATCGGCTGTGCTACGAGCGCGATGTGATCCGGCAGCAAGCGCTACACCAACGCAAGCTGGAGCAAGTCTTGCCGACGAGCCATTCGCCGTCAAGGGTTTATCTGGACAGCAGTGCTCCTGTGCCTCAGCCTCACTTGGCCACGAATGCGAAGCGACAGCAGACCGAGCGGGAGCGGCAGCTCGAAATTTATCACCAGAACCAGCGCCTGGCCAACAAAATGGACCAGATCATGAACCGCCAAGAAAATATCGTGCTGGCCTCTTCCTCCTCGACTCGATCTCAGCGCAGCCGTCCGAAGCCTGGTGAACCGCTCATGCCGAGAGTGCCGACATCAGGCGATGTTGCGTCCAGAGCCAACACGCCAGGAGCAGCATCATCACCTCGGTACCATTCCCCACGAAAGCCCGTGCACAGACCTGCGCACATGCACATGCCTGGAATTCGTCTCGACGCAACGCAGACGCCTTTGCTGGACTGTCATCTGTCTCCCGAGTACGCGATGGGTCGTGGTGATGCCTGCAAGAAGCCGTCGCTCGTGAACCGTGCCGTTCAGAAGCGGCGACAGAATGTCATCGAACAGGAGAATCGGCGCTTAAAGGAGAGACTGGCGCATCTGAAGCCGTACTACAACACCAAGAAATGGGATGGCGAGTGGCAGGAGCATGCACACAAGTTCAGCCACGTGCAGAAAGATGGCACGGTCGGCTATCTGCTGCCAAGCCCCAAAACGCCCGCCAAGAAGTTCGGACCTCCTTCGCGTGGCGGGTGCAAGACAAATCGTGAGCGGGGCTTCTCACGAGGAGGGACTCCAAGCGTACGGGGACTGCCTTCGCTTGACAATAAAAGCAAACACAATGCTAGCCGGGCAGGGCGCTTGAAAGAGCTGCAGAATCGACGTTCACAGGGAGGTGCCGAACGGACGAGAGAGGAAGAGGATCTTGAAGGAGGCGACGACGACGAAGACCCACAGTTTCGAGTGCTGTCGCCTTGCCTGTTGCTGGAGGCCACAACTCGACAGGGCGTCGAGGTAACTGTGGATGAGCTTCAGATCGAGTTGACCCGGTCGGGCGTCGCTGAGTTAGGAGATCGGTACGAAAGACCTTGGCATGGAAGAACGTTCTCAGTCTACCATACTGACGTAAAGTGTTGTTTGTTTGCAGCGGACTGCTCATTCATGGGACCTGGAAAGACGGCATTATGGGTGAACTTCTTGTGAATCACGAGAAGTTGGTACAGGTGGCTCAGATCGTGGATGACCTGGAAATCATGTACGTGAACATGAACTGTACACTACCCCCAAACAGGAACTGACCAGTTCTTCAATGACCAACATTACAGGATTAAACTCGAGACGGTCTCGCAAGTACCCAACGTAGGGAATGTTCCGAGCCTTTCGATGTTACTGACCGACGACGAGCTGCAAAGCCTTCTTGTTGGAGTCGTCCAACAACTGCGCTTTCAAATGTCTCCAACTCCGCCCAACGCCTCATCAAGCTCTGAGCTGGTCGTCTCGTGGGCCTTACCAACGAGAGGAACGAACGACAGAGGGATTAAAGACAGCTCGAACTCGCCAGGAGAGCGCTTAAGGCCACACACGTGTCCTTCGACGATCGTAAGCGACAACGAGGGACACCGACAGCATTTCGAGATGTCCGACGACGATTATCAAGACGATTTCAATGACGATGCGGCTCAGTTTGGTGCAGAAGCAGACACTGACCCCCTCGAGATCGATTGGGCTGTACGCTACAAGGTGGCGGGGCTCCTGAATCCGGACAGAAGACGACGACGGGCTGTCCTACGCAAAGGTTCGGCGTTGTATTTGATCTCATCATGGTTCGAAGAGGAGACCGGTGTGCATACAATCAAAGGCGTAAGTGTTGGCGCTATCACCGACAGAGTCGACATACCGTCAGCCGAGATCACGTACGATATCGACGAGCTGGGCGAGATACTGCGGCAGATCGAAGAAGGCACACTGACTGTGCCCAAGCTACTAGAGAAGATGCTGACGCCTCTACTCCCTTAGCTGAAGGCTAATACTCATAGTATATATTTTTTCTTAGCGATCTCAAGAATTAAACACTCCTGATACGCGAACGTCTCGAGTTGTACTGGGATTTTGGACACGCGGTCAGGTGCGAAGCGCTGGTACAGCTCTCTTAGCTCTCGCTCGACGTAAGTTTTCTGCTTATTGTAGAGCGCATCCAATTCGTCCCCTAGGAGTGCAAAAAGAGCTTCATACTCCGTGCGTTGCTCTAGAAGGAGACCATCGTGCTCGTTTTGTTCATCACTATCGTCTGGGTGACGTCGAAAGAAGGCCATCGCATCGAAAATCAATTGCAGCGGCCTCTCATTTGTAGAATTCGAGATGTGGAGTGAGGCGCCCAGCTTAATGAGGGCAATTGTGCACCGAGGATCGTGGTGACGCATGGCCAGCAACAACAGAGTATCTCCATCAACGACGCGTTCGAAGAGAGCGGACGAAATGTTTGACGCCGTAGCACTCGCTTTGTCGAAGAAACCTGGTAGAATGACCAATTTAGTAAACGCAGCAAATATTGACAACGAGCGAGCCCACGCACCGAAGGTGTGGAATTGTGAGGGAGCTCCGAATCCAAACGTTCTCACTTGAGTGTCTAGTGCTGTCGCTGGAATATCTTTTATTTCGGTGAAGACGCGGGTTAGTTCGTCAGGATCCCTTTTCACCAGCGCCTGGAGTGCGTGCATATCCCATCGGTGGCGGATCAGCTTCGTCTTGGGTGCCATCTTGGCAGCAATGAGTTTTTGTGGCGCTTTCACTTCCAAACTTGGCACAGTGGTTTCTGCTCAGCGATCGGTCTTGCTTGAAAATTCTTCACTGGGACGGCACTATCAATTGACATGCCATAAAAAGCAGGGAATCAACGCTGAAGGCTAGTGCACCATCGAGGAACAGTCTTGCCTTGAAATTTATGTGCAAGACTGCACAAATTGACGCCGGACATCTGAACGAGGAATGCGACCACGACACACGATGTGCAGGGCACTGGCTGGAACTAGGAAGAAAGGAAGTGGATGACATAAGGAATCGTAGGCGACATCAAAGTAATAGAGGGCCTCTGCGTGCAAAGCGACCAACTGATACAACTTCTCCAGGTAAGGTTGAAGTCCGTGTAGTCATAAATATAATGTCGATGCACAAGGCATCTTACTCGCACAGTGTTGGCGGCCAAGAAAAGCTTGGCATCCTGCAGCATTCATGTATGACAAGTGCCCGAAGGGTTCACTGCGAGCCCAAAAAATACGACGGAAGTCGATTTCTTGAGTCTCAAAAGTCGATGAAATCAACGCGGGCGTGATTTCGGTGAAAGTCACCAGCGGGAGCGTGATTCGAACCATCTTGGTTTACGATCCATTCATACAAAAAAACAAAGTCAATTTCCAGCTCGTTCGAAAGCGTGGTTTGCGGCCATAGATTCGAGTTATCTCGCAAACGACCGCATTGCAGCGTTGGCTTCGGCCAGAGAGCTAATATCTTCTTCGACCATGGCCGAAAAGGACAGCGGAAGCGCAAACGCCACATTGCACTTGCTCACTTCGTCCTAAGCGCGCACTTGTAGAGCGGCGCCAGCCGCGATCCAGCGATCCAGTTGGCGCGGCAGTCTCTTTTGTGTGGCGGGCGTCCCGCATGACGGAGGGGTGTTCAACGTGTTCTAGTTTTCACCGACCACGACACCCTTCCTATCATCACGATGGGACCCTAGTGCTACTCAGTGCTCACGCGGTAACAGTCTCCGACAGCCTGTCGGTGACCGACTTGGGGTCTGTGTACAACGATGCCTCCACCACAATAAAAAAAAATCAATAGTAAGCTCGTGGTCCTTTCCTGCACCGTGTTCGCAGTGGAGGTCTGTGACGTCGGTCAGACATTTGTGTACATTACCATTGGTATCTCTTCGTGCCCCGATATTTTCCGCAGCACTTCACTCATCTTTACCACGGCATACGGAGCCTATGCGAACAGCAAGATAACATTTTGTGATCTGCATGGACCATCGCCGATGGCGAAGAAGGGATAGACCCGGTTACTAATTCATTCGCACGGGGCGTGAGCAAGTACTGGGGTCATTCCAACATCTTCCACCCCGACGCGAACCAGTTCAAGTTTCGACGATGAAGTCCTACGTTGTCTTGTGTGCGGCTCTGCTTGCCGCGGCTGCGGTGCAAGCTCAAGAGCAAACTGCAGAAACGCCCAAGCCGACTGTCAAGTACATCGACTACTCTAGTCTCAAGAAGGTCACGAGAGCACCATCGGTGCAGCAGAACACCTCAGGCTCTCAGCAGCAGCAGCAGCAGCAGCAGCAGGAGCAGATCGAGACGCCAGTCCCTATTGTGACTCCGTCTATGCGGCCAGACCCGCGCGCGACCGAAGCTCCGACGCCCGCACCAACGCTCCCACCAACCCCCGCTCCTACCCCAGCGCCAACGCCAGCTCCGACTCCTGATCCCGGCCCGTGGACGGCCGTGTGGATCGGCCATGATCAAGTGCAGCCGTTCGCTCAGCCTGAGCCGGTCACGATTTCTGAGAAGGCCGGCGTCAAGTTCAAACCACAGCTTCACATCACGAACGGATGCCACCCGTACCCTGCGGTGAACGACGCTGGTGAGACTGGTGGCGGTCTCAAGACCAGTGGCGCTCCTAGTGCTGGCTGTAAGGGATCCGGGTGGGGCTCCCAAGTGTACGGTCGATCTACTTGGATCCGGGGCGTTTGGGCCATCATGTATTCGTGGTATTTCCCTAAGGACTCACCGTCCACGGGTCTGGGTCACCGTCATGACTGGGAGCACGTGATCGTGTGGATCGACAACCCGGACTTGGAGAACCCGACGATTTTGGGCGTCACGCCGTCGGCTCACAGCGGCTACTCAAGTCAAGTTCCCCCTGCCTCGGACTGTGTCGATGGCACGAGCGTGAAGGTGAACTACGAGAGTCACTGGCCTGTCAACCATGCTCTTGGCTCCACCTCGGAGGGCGGTGACTTTCAGGACCTCATCATGTGGGACCAGTTGTCGGAGAACGCGCGTCGTGCTATGAACGGCGTGGGGTGGGGTGACGCCAACACGCCCTTCAACGACGGAAACTTCCAGCCCAAGCTGGAGAAGGCCTGGCCTTTCAAGTAGTTCTAGCGGCGAAAGTTAGCGCAATTGTGTTTGCCCGTGCATAATAACAAGTGATTTCAATCAAGCATCACTGAGTGTCCGGTCTTGGCTATTTGTCGATCAGTGCTCTGTCTCAGGAGGAAGTGTTCTCTCTTCGTGAATAGCGGTCCTTGAAGGGTGTACGGCGCTGGTTGTACTCCAAAGAGAACTTGAATTGAAACGAGCGACAACTCTGGGCAGCCAAGTTTTCGGTGCGCTTTTACTACATGTAGATGTTCGACATCCTCAGTGGTAAACCAGTACCGTTTGCAAATGTAGTTTACATGATACGATATCCTGCTATTGAGCACTGCAGCCCAAGCTTGTTTATGAGAAACCCACCTACCGCATCCGAACTGCATCCGAACTGTTGTTAAGCAGTTTCGAGAGCTTTCCGTTCTCAACTGGAACGGTGGTTTCGAGGCCTCCTGTTTGAAGCGGCGGCCAAAGCTGGATTGGACTGCAAGCCGCGAACGAGCATGGGCTGTTGCTCCAACACGGAGCAGGTCGGCGTCAAGGATGGCGTTGCATCGCAAGGTGTGGCGCCTGCCAGCTCTCGAAAGTGCCGCGACGTGCTTTGCGTGCTGTTTTTCGCGGTTTTCTGGGTGGGCATGATCGCCATCGCCGTGGTCGGATTCATGCACGGCGAGCCCAAACGACTGCTCTACGGATCGGACTACAACGGCACCACGTGTGGCACTGGTAAGCACGAGCACCACACGTTGACGTTCTACCCTCGCATCACGCAGGACCTGCTAGAGCAGGCGTCCAACCCGTCGTTATCCCCCGAAGACCTATCGTTCTACGGCGTCTGCGTGGAGAGCTGCCCGGATGCAGGCACCTACATCTGCAACTACGAGGCTGAAGCTGAGATCCAAGGCGATTCATCGTTGACGACGGATGAAGAGCGAGAAAAGGAGCGCAAGTCGAGAGCTACGAGTCTTTTAGTGCTCCCAAGCAGCAAAGCGTGCTGGCTGGTGGCGATGCCGAGTGAGCAGGTGTTCTTTCGCTGCCTCCAGCTGGCCGAATCCAACTCGACCTCAGTGGAAAAGTGCATTGTTCCTGGCGACGAACCGGAGTACTACGACGATGTAAACGGCGTGCAGGTGCCGAACGACAAGTGTGAGATCAAGCGAGTAATCACGACTTCCGAGACGGTGGGGCCTGCGCAAGAAAACCCGCTCTACTCGACGTTGGAGACGGTCGGTGCTACCGTTGGCCGCGTTATCGGGGACTTGCAAGACACTTGGCCAGTGTTCCTTGTTTGTGGTGGCGTGCTCGCCCTCGTGCTGGGCTTCGCTTTCGTGATTCTTCTGAGGTTTTGCGCCGGATGCATCGTGTGGATCACGCTGTGGAGCTTTGTGATCTTACTGCTGCTCTTTGCCCTGATGCTGAGTACCAAGGGCGGAATTATCGGCAGCTCGGAGCTCGACGCATTAACAAGTCAGCTAGCGATCGCTGCGACTGCGGCCGGTGTGAATTCAACAGACGTCGCAACCATTGAGCTGCCGCAGACGCTTAAAGCTAGCGAGGACAAGCAAAAGGCTTATGCCGTGGCTGCGTACGTCGCGTACGCACTGGCTGGTATCGCGTTTCTGCTGGTCTGCTTCTTCCAGAAGAAGATCCGTATCGCGGTCGGAATCGTGAAGGAGGCGTCCCGTGCCTTGCAGCACTTGCCGCTGCTGGTGCTGTTTCCTATCGTCCCTTTCGCCATGCTGCTGGTGCTCTTCGCGTATGCAGCGATCGTCGGTGCGTACATTTACAGCTCGGGCGAGATGCAGCTCTCTTCCCTAGCTGGCGAACTCGCCGAGCAGGCTGGACAGAATGTAACCACGGAAGCCACCACGACCTTGAACCAGGTGAGCCCGGACCAGACGATGAAGTTGCTGGTAGCGTACCATTTCTTCGGCTTCCTGTGGACAGCCCAGCTCATCAACGCCATTAGCATGTGCACGATCGCTGGTGCCGTGAGTCGTTACTACTGGAGTCGGAACAAAACGAACGAGGAAATGGGTCGCTTCCCCGTCTTCACGTCGTTCAAGAACTGCTTTCGCTACCACTTCGGGTCGTTGGCATTTGGATCTTTCATCATCGCAGTAGTGCAGTTCATCCGCGCGGCGTTGCTGTACTTGGACCACCAGACGCAGGATCTGCAAAAGTCCAACCTCGTGCTGAAAGTGGTCATGAAAGTCGTGCAGTGCTGTCTGTGGTGTCTGGAGAAGTGTCTGCGCTTCCTGTCCAAGAACGCTTACATCCTAATCGCCATGAAGGGCCACAGCTTCTGCTCGTCGGCCAAGGACGCGTTCAAGATCCTGCTTTGCAACATCGCACAGGTGGGTGCCGTGTCCACCGTGACGTTCCTGCTGCTCGGTGCCGGTAAAGTGGCAGTCGCACTTAGCTGCGCCATCGCCACGTTCGCTTACCTGGAGCAGAACAGCGCCGACTACGGCGTCGGCGGGGCCCATGAGCTGTCGTCGCCGTTGGCCCCCATCCTGCTGTCGCTGCTGCTCGGCTGGTTCGTGGCCTCCACACTATTGGGCGTGTATGAGATGGCTATCGACACCATCCTGCTCTGCTTCTGCGAGGACAAGGAGGTCAACAAGGCCTCGGGTCAGTACTTCATGAGCGATTCGCTCAAGAAATTCGTGGCTAGCGTACCCGTCAGCAACAAACCGGGCGCCGCTGAAGCCCCCGCCACCACCGACATCTAGAGCAACAAACCCTAGCTGGAAGCAAAGGCACAGGTTGTACATGTACATGGGAAACATGAAAAGGCATCAATTTACCCAGAAAGTTGCAGTCGTTGAAGTTATGGCTCGAGTGTCGGGGGATCGAACTTGCTGTCGTTGACTTTCATGTTTATCGTCTCTTCCAGGCGCTCCTTCCCTTTGTCGGAGCTATCGGATTACTTGTTGTCACGGTGCTTGGAACGCTGTTCTTGCTTACAGCTGCCTGCTCGAACTACCCCGGTAAGGCTCTCGGTCTTTGTAGTCCCCCGTAGTGGCTTTGAATTCTGACTTGATATTGCTTAGGTGGCGAGGCGTTCGTGCGGTTGCACCAGGTTGCAGCGAACAAGCGCGATTTGCCTCGAAGTGTGCACATTGGTGTTCCTGCTGCGATGACGGGTGTGTCTCGCTTCTGAGAAGAGTTCCCAGCTTGGAGGTTCGTACTAGTGCTGTTCTGACTGTGTAGTAGCTCATTTGCTGACACTTTCGTTTCATTGGCGTATTTTGCGGCTACTCTAAGGACGAGTCGTTGACCACGGTCGAGCAGCTCGCGCAGTTCGACTACTTGTTGACAGCTAAGGACCCCACGTTGCTGGAGGACGATTTCCAGTACATCCACGGCTTCGACGCCTTCGCAGGCGTGGGACTTGTCAACCACCGCGTTACGCTCCAAACGAAGAAGACGGTCTTCCTCATGCGCAACCGGAACCTGACGAGTACGAATCCGTAGATTGACTGGCGCAAAGCTGCCGCGGAAGTTGCGCGTGAGTTGTTGAAGTCTGAAATGAATGGATCTAGTTGTTGCCTGGTAATCCCGGTGCGAAGCATCCAAGTCAACGCGGCCAATTCAGATGAAGAGCGTTTACACAAAAGGTTCAAACCACATCGAGTTCGCCATTAAAAAGCAGCTTCCTGTAGTGTCCTACGAACTCAAGCGACCAACAAAGAAACCAACAAACAAGCTATGGCGACTTGACTTGGGAAACGTATCCGACGAAGTGCAGGAAGCGCAGCAACGCGCGCGCTTTTTTCTCCTGGATCTTGATCTGTTGGGTCGACTGGCCTTTGATGAACTCTTTCAGGTCGAAGGGCTCAGTGCCGCGGCTCCGAAGCCATTCCACCATCCGCGATTGCTCTCCGGAACACTGAAACTTGACATGAAGTTGCGACCGGAACTTGTCGTTGCCGAATGCCTCGTCAAGCACGTACATGTGCGTGCTGGTCTCGGAGATCGCACGGAGCACCGGCTTTGGCTTCGGTTTGGGCGTCTTTTTCAGCGCTTGGTATGGCTTCTTTGTGGCCCTAGCGGCATGACCCGCGGGCTGTTGATCTTCTTGGGCTGACAGGTGAGGTATCTCATCGGCACTCATGAGAACCGCCACCGGATTCACACGATAGGCAGCGTCGCGAAAAATTGTCTTTGAGTGCTTCAGCTTAAAGCTCGGGCTGGTCAGGTCCACTTGAAAACTTGTCACGTCCGAAGACGCGCTCTTGTCAACAACGAGACCTTCAGCAACGAGCTCCTGCAGATCATCTGACAGGAGATATTCTGGCAGCAGGTCGCTCCCCTCGAGCTCATAGCCCAGCGACTTGATGAGCGCGTCAACATGATGCTGCATTTGCTTCGCCCGAGCGCGATCGCCCGGGTAAATGCGCACTGGCATGCGCCACTGCTCGTCGCCCCAAGCTAGCTGCCTCAACGCTGAAAACACCAACTCCTCGCATGACGTAGACGCCAATTGAACCTCCAGCCACAACGCGTTTGCGTCGTGGGTCTTGGTCTCAAACCACGCACCAGCAGGTATGTACACCACCGAACCGGGGTTGACGGAAAACCCTTCATCTTGTTCCGTCACGACGTCTCCACTGAGATTGCCATCAAAGGTGTCGACAACTTCCCCTGGAGGCGCTAGGAAGCCCACCGTGCCCTTATCCATCGAAGCAACACGGTGCGTCTTCGCAGCACTAGCGACGTCGTCAAAAGACCACGACTGGGGGTGAAAACCTTGGACGGGGTGCTTCATTTGGCTCTTCTTCACTCTCCACGTCGCTTTGCCTTTCAGCTGGAACACCACAGTCTCCGTCTTGTGGAATTGCCAATCCAACACCGTCCCATCTTGCGGGCAGCTCACTAACTTGGCCCGGTGCTTCTTGAGTGCGTATCCAAGACCAAGTGCTTCCGCTAGCAAAAATATGAATTGCTCACCAACGTTGCGCGGCGCTGGGAAACGAAGAGGCCACTTTTCAAGGTTCCGAGCCTTTGCAGTCGAAAGAGACACTGCATCCTGCCAGGTGCTACGCTGGACACCATGCAGCAAGGGATGAAGCAGTACAGCAGGCTCGTCGAACGGATCCACAGCGTCCAGCAACTTGTCAACTTGAAGGTGTCGGAGACCCATGACATCGTCTTCAATCAACTCTCGGAACCGGTCAATAGGAGCATCCCCTGCAAACGGCGAGCCAATACTGTGCTTGAGCTTGGCAGTAAGCTCCTGAGATCCCATCAGCGTCACTAGAGTCATCTCAACGCTTGCAGAAGCGATTTCCTCGGCGATCGCTTCCGACTTGACGGCCGGCCCGCTGTCCGTTGCAGGAGCACGAGATGGAAGTCGAGTCGCTTTGTCTTCAGAAGCCACGTCAAGTTTTGGCACAGCTTTCTCGCGGTTCGAGTAAGCAGGGCACGCATTCAAGTGCCGCAGGGCCATGGCCCGCGTCGCTGTCATCTCCTTTCCGCAGAAATGGCACGTCATATCCGAGCTCAACGCGCCAGCCACAGTGTTCCGGTCAAAGTGAGCCATCGGCGTCTCGTCCGGGATGTGCTGAGCAGGATACCCGAACCGGGGCGTCTCGTGCTTGGCACGAGAGGATCGACGAACCCATGGCGAGTCGTTGTTACTCGAGTTGTCACTGTGCAGTGGGTGAGGAGATTTCTTCCTCTTCTTCGAGGCAGAGCGCTTCGGTGTGTGTCGCGGAGGCTTCACCACCGTCTTGCCTGGAGATGTCAGTCCGTCATCTTGTCCAGTTTCTTGGTTGGCACCCGGTGAAGAGACTTCTAGCATTCTCTTTCGTGCATTTGCCGTTTGCATCTCAGCCTTGGAGCGTTCTGGACCCTTCACTGCACTGTTGGAAGCAATTGGTGGTGGTGAACCTGGAGGCGGAGGCACTGGCTCGTGTTGTTGTTGGCCCGGACGTCCGTCAGACGTGTCATTCTTGCCATCGTCAGCATCGTGCGCCGTGTCCAAACTAGGCGGGGTCTCACTAACCACATCATCGTCCGAGTTCAGATCCATGGCAGCATTTGCGGACTCCAGTTGCTCGTCGCCCGGCACAGAAGTCGTTGAGAACGTTTTTTCTTCCTCCTCTCCACGAGAGTCCACAGCTTCATTATTGCCGTCAACGCGGGCTTTGGCCTTGTCAAGATCCTCCGACATCCCATTAGTCGTCGTTAAGTTGCTGAGGTCATCAGCGGCTGGCGTCTTCAATGCCAGCGTCGTAACAGGATCAACCACAGCAGTTAAAGGACGCGAAGCGGAAGCTATCAGCTCGTTGTGCTGCTGCTCACTGTCAGAGACTTCACCTTTCTGCTCTTCGTCACTATCGGGGTGCGAGTACTTCCTGACGACTGTAGTTTCTTGAAAAACAGCGCGGTGCTCGACTTCCACCCCCTTCAACACTCCAGCCGCGTTCTCCATTGTGACGTCTTCCTGCATCCCCAGAACGACTTGCTTCACGGTCTCTCGCTGCACCACGCCACGGACGTTTCCTGCATCTTCACTGGAGTCGCTGAACTCGTTCGGAGCGGGGATGTAGTCGAAGCTGGTGTCCACATCTTCTTCATACTCGTCCTTGTCCTCAGTTCTGTCGCCCTCCTCGTCAAATGGAAAGTGGATCGGAGAGTCCGGCGGTGTGGAGTCCACCCCCATGCCAGCTGCAGCCATCGTCCCCAGGAACCGCGTGGCTTTCCGGACTGCCTGCAGACTGCCCTCAAGCAACGACTGCACCCGCGTGGTGGATGCTCTTGCTCTCGACGTTGTATTTCTCACTGACATCGAGAAAAGCCCGGCGTTTTGAAGAATGACGGTGGCTTCTTCCGGGACGAGGTCTGATGGGAGACGACAAGGTTTATTCCTAGGCATTATCTCGAAAAATATGTACGTTCGGACTGGACAAAAGAATACAAAACTTGCATTCCGCCGATTGCCCGTATACCGAGTGGGCTCTCGTTTGAGTCTCCCCCCGTTCCCACGCATGAATTGGGTCCGACTTAGACTAGTCGCACACCTTGAACGAATTGTCGGGGTCGCCGCTGGCCGGCGACTTGGAGTTGGCCCAGCTGCCACATGTACAGCACAGAGCTTCGACAGACCTTGTTCAGCGGCATCGTTACCGTTGAGTAGAAGAGGACGCTCCCGCGGCCTTGGAGTAGCTGGTGACGTAGCGCACCGGCCTCGTGCAGCTCCTGGTCGGTTGGGTCTGGCGGTCGCCACCGCACCGGGTCGCTGGTGCCGCCCGAGCGCACGGCCCCAGACCCGTTCTCGTCGATGACGGCCGGGTGCTCAGCTCTCATGGCCGGGCGAGAGTACAGCAAAGGGTGTGGGGGCGAGAGCGGTTGTTGGAGCGAGGGAGGAGTGAAGGCGCCGAGGCAGTGCAAATTGCGGAATGAGAATCTGTGTTGCTGTCCTCTGCGTCGCGGCGGCGGGTAGCCCGACGGCTTGCCTTCTAGAAGACGGGGTCTCGACAGTGTAGTGCCTCGTCACTCACCTTCAACACGACCCTCATGATTTGGCTACGTCGAAGCGAGGTACGCGTTGCCCACTAAGGCGAGCATTGATACTCGAGAAGCTAGCGACATCTAAGCAGAGGCGGGGCAGCTGTGGATGCACATCGGTTTCGGAAGTCGCCGAGACAATAGTTAGTGTCATCACGTTGGGACGTGCCCATCGCTGGGGGAAATGCCGCCAGTCAGCGTGCACAGTAACACTTCAACTCGGACAAAACATTTCGTCACATTTTGACTTACTTTTAGTATGTACTAAGTTGAAGTTTCCCTGAAACTGCCGCTAAAGCGCGACGCTCTTCGTCTTGCGGCGGAGCAATACAGCGCCAGCATCAAGATCGTCAGTGATGCCAACTCCGTCTACATCGAGCTGGCACAACATGTTAGCGACGTCATCACAAACCCCGCTTCGTTCGAATCGTCGGAGAACGGTCGCAGCCGACTTCACGTCCGTCCCTACCACGCAGAAGACGGCGGACCTCACGGATGCGAATGGTGCCCCACGAACATGTGCAAGGGTCGAATTGTCGGCGAACTCCGCCGCGCTCAGCCTTACACCTCCGTGCTGTACGTTGGTGACGGGTCGGGTGACTTCTGCACAGCTACACGTTTGACAGAGTAAGCTGCTTTGTTGGTTCTGCTTCGTCTGTGTGAGCTCGACTAACCTCTTGTGCTGTAACTTAGAAACGACATCGTGTTTGCTCGTGCAGATGAGGCCACTGGCAGATCGTACGGCCTACAGAAGCGGATCGACGGGAACTCCAAGCTCATCCAAGCTGCTGTGGTGCCTTGGAGCACGGGAGACGACATCTACCGCAATTTCGCGCAGTTCTTCCATGTGCCACCTTCGTCGCGTTAAGCAGAGCAGTAACATGTACTCGTTGCACTCTTTAGTGGTTGTAACTTACAGGATTTAGGCTACGGGTGGAGAAGCGATCCGCTCGACAAGGACAGACAACGTCAACGCAACGGGTTCACGTCGAGTTCAAACCTCGTGTTAAATATTGCATCCTGGCGCTTCCTCACTCTTCGCTGAACTCGGTCCACTCCATATCAAGTACGGCGTACAGCGCCGTCTCCATCTCCGTCTTGGTTGTGTACAACGGCAGCTCGACGCGGTTGAAGCACGTGTGAACCTTGGGGAACCCGCGCGTTTGGCCGGGCAACGGCCGCAACGAGAAGGGGCAAATGCGGCCGTCATAACTCGTTAACCCCTTGAAGCCCTGCACTGGCACGCGCGACGAACCCGTTGAAAACTGCAGGAACCGAGCACGTTCGTCGTCCGTGAAAGCCTTGAGAACCTCCCAGAACCACTGCGCGACCATCGGAGTCTCACCGAAACTTGGCGCCACGACGGTGTTAGCTTTCCAGTCCGCCAGGTCGATCTCAGGCAGTCCGCAGAGCACAAGCTCCAACTCCTGGTAGTCGAAGACCAGCAGAGCTTCTTGCGGGATCACCTCGAACAACCCAAGCGACAAAGCCTGAAGCTGAGGCGCGTAGCGGTCCAGCATGAGGTAGCGCAGTTTGAGGTGCAAGAACTCCATCTTGTTGGCGTCCGTGACGGCTTTGTCTCTTCCGTCGGGCACCAAGTCCACCGTCACCACTTCATCATCAGCGCGTAACTCCGTGACCGAGAAAGTGAGTTCAAGCGCATCCACGCCGTCGTTCTCTTTTATCCACAACATGCTCGTGTACACTTCCGGGTCCACGTACTGCAGGTCGGAGAAGGTGATCGGCGTGCCGAGGAAATGCTTGAGAATAGGCAAGCAAAGCCGTGCCTGCATGGTCTGTCCTTCCAGCAACGCACGGCCAAGCAGCCGCCCAATGCCGCGGAAGTAGAGCAAGTGGTCGGCCGTGCAGTCTTCCGAGTGAGGATTGATCGCCACTGCCTGCGTGTGTCGATGGCAGGACATGAAGAGCCCCAATTCATCGTCCAGCAATCTGCCGAACAAGATGGAGAACCATTCACGCTGCAAGCCTCCAGCGTCGATGCCTGCTTCGCCCACGAACTCGATCCTCAACGGGAAGTGGATGTGCTCAGGCTGGATCCCCAGCAACTGCTCCATACTCTCCACGAGGATATGTTCGCGCTGCACTCGCAGCTTGATGCGGCCTTCTTCCCACGGTCTCAAGAGCGCGCCCATGCGCTCCAAGAACCAGGCGTATTTCTTGGGGAACGGCAGCCTAGACACTCTGTCCAGCAGCTCCAGCTCGTGTGCACTGAGTTTATAGCCGCCGATAGTCTGCGCAGCGTCGAGGTGCGACGCCTCTGCGAATGTGAGGCGCCCAGCGTCCCCCATCATCGAAGACCGTCGCACCATGTGCGTGACGAAGCCCACGGACACTCGGTGGCCGCCCTGGTTGGTTCCCGTAGCCGTGGCCACTGTAAGCCTCCGTGTAGCTGCAGCCACGTCCGCTCTCGTCCAGAAGGCCGATTCTCCGTCCTCTCCAAGACAGCGGACCCACTCCTTGCGCCGTCGAGCGTACTTCTGCCTCGGGTTGAGCGTCGACAGTCTCAATGGTCTCAACGACGGTCTGGTGCTCACACTGAGCACCGAGGATCTCTGTAGTGACGGTCTGGTCAGCATCGTCACGGAGCTGGCCGAGCTGAGTCTCTCCTCTCGACTGACGATGGAGTGCTTGAGTCTCGGCAGGTCTTCTCGGTCCGAAGCGTGACGAGAAGTCTTGGATTTCTTGGTTCCGCACAAGACGCAGGTGGGACGGTCCATGGCGTTGCTGAAGTCACATACAGAGCACTTCCAGCGCTCGGCTTGAGCTTCTCCTCGCTCGAGATCGAGTCTTGTAGTGGCATCTTGTTCCTGCAGCAGAATCCTACGCCACAAACACCCGGTCAGCAAGCTTCAAACCTTGAGAACTCTGCTTCTAGAGCGAGCTGGAGCCTCGGATAAGGACGCACCTGGCCAGGAAGGACTGGGACGCTCCCCGTAATTGGTTGCGCGTGCGCAGGAACCAGAGACCGCCCGCTAGCACGAGCAGTAGCATCATGGCGACCATGGGCAGCAACACCGACATAGAATCGTCCGACTCCATGGCGACTATGGCTATTGCCACGCAGCCGACCTGTAAAGGGGGCCTGGAGAGGAGGGTCTAGCAGCAAGACGCACAGCCTCCGGCCTCGGACGCTGAACGTGCACTGTCCTCTGGATGGACTGGCTACAGGAACCAGCCGTTATGTTGCACACGACCGGCACGTGAGAGACAGGACGTTGTTTCCTTTATCTCTCACCAGCTGACGTTCGAGCAGAGGCTCAGTGCGTTCGATGGGGGCGTCTTGGTGGTGGGTGTCCTGGGCTCACCACGAGACTAGAAGACAGAATGCTGCGGGTCTTTGAGGCCGTGGAGGAGGTTAGTGAAGGTGGCGAAGCAGTTTGGTTGAGTCGGTGGAGATGACGTGCCACAGATGAAGAAGTTGCCTTCTGACTCGAATCGAGTCAGAACAGCTTCAGATGCTGAAGGAAGAGATTGCTGGTGTTGAAACGTGTGTGCGCTTGAAGTGAAGCGCGATGTTGCTGTTTTAGAGCTTTGGGGGGGGGGGGGGCTTGTTGGGCTATGCTGAACGGCAGTCTTCTTGAGCAGGTAGCGGGCATTGTCTTGATGATGGCAAGCATCGTGCTTACATACTAAACTACTTCTACGCGAGTTCTGCAAGTACAATGTACGGGTGGAGCACCAAAACCGCGTGGATGTGCCGCCAACGTTGCATTGTTTCTAGATCGGTTCTTCCAAAGAGGTTTCTATCAACTGAAGCACAGATGAAGCAGGCAACAAAAGATGACCGAGTTTCGACTCGGAGTGACAATGGAAATGTGTAATTCGACCCGCAACTAGCGCCACGAGGTAGCGGAACGTGGTGCCGCCAGGCAAAGACGAAGCCTCGTGACCTGGCTAATAGCGCCGTCCGCAGCCATCGACAACAAAAAAGAGCAGAGAGAGAATGTTTCTCTTCATTTTACCTCTTGGTGGTCATTGGTGGGCTTCGAGTGAATAGGACTGAAGGCAAACCTAGCTCGAGTTCAAGCAGGATTACAATTTGCAATCAGAACTTTGCACTCCTTCATTTGAAGTGAAGTTGGCTTCAGCCAACGAGAATGCTACAGCTATGGCTTCCTAACTGGGCACCAGTGCCGACCGACCTCGCCAACTTTTTAATGTGCATGTATTTAAAAAAATATTGTGCCTACAACATTTCTGGCAGCGCAAACTCAACGAGCCGACTTCGAAAAGTGTTTTCATGGAATGTCGACGAGAACACGACATCGCAGAAGCCAGAATTCCTAGTCATACACATGGGGACGGGGGTCTGAACTGAATGCGTAGAATTCTTCGACTTCTGTGAGACTGGGTGTCATCGCCAATACAAGGCTTCTAGCACCACAACACAGAAGAAAGCCGGGAAATAAAGAAAATATGACGGAATTTGACATTACCATTCGTACTCACTCGGTGAGATTTTGCGAAATGAGTTGGATCACGGAGAGCATTTTGTATCCTCACAACAGCGATGGGGTGTCTAACGAAAATGATCCCCACAAAGGCTACGGGGAAAATATCGCCTCCACGAGTAAGCACGTTAAGCAAAAGCGTCGCTCGTGAGATCTAACTGTTGACTCAACTGGATAGTTTTCTCCCAAGTACTTCAAGTATGATGCTATTGTACGAAGAAAATAATGTCACCAGTGTCACCATTGCCGCGATTGCCTCACCGTGAACATCCAATATGTCTACTCAGAAGTACAGGCATATTTTGTGTGAATGATACAGCGTAGTATTTGTTTGGTAGTGGACGCCCCATTCTGACGATCAGGTTTAGTTATAACGCGGGCCACCCACCCCCAGCGGGCGCCACCCGAGAAAGAACGTGCCGTACAGCATAGTTACCACAAGCGATATTCCAAAGACGTAGCTCACGTAGTACGACATGGCCAACCACTTGTCGGGATTGTCGTGAGCGTAAGTTTCCAGAGACTTCAGCTTTTGTGGTGTGAGTTCGGTCGACTTTTTACCGGGGCCAATAATGGAGTTCACCTTGTTCACAGCATCCTTGGCACCCTCCTTGTTGAGCTTAGCCGCTTCCTTGTTTTTGGGGGTCCTGCGCAAGAGATTCTTGATTCTGCCGAGAACTTGCGTCATTCCTCGCTCTTCGCTTGAGGCACTCGCCGTCTTCGTTTCCTTCAAGTAGCGAGCCGAGTTTCCGCCATGGAGGAGCTTGGGACTGAGATTTTGGATCACAGCGTTTTCCGCAGCTGCGAATGTCATGCCGCTGGCAACGAAGGCGACCACTATCAGGAGCGAGAAGAAGTTCCTTGGCATGATGACCGTTTAGACAGCGCTTGCGTGTTGAGCAGCCAATAGCGAAGTGAGGGGTGTCCAGTCCAGGATACTGATCGAGATCGTGAGGAGCTCCGTACGGACAGGAGATCCCCGAGTCAATTCCTTCCTTCAAACTGCATGATCACTTTTTACGATGTGTTGTCTCCATATGATTATGCTGCCAATACATTATTATAATACTTTCGTTTTCTACGGGCAGGTGCCGATGCAACCGACTTGATCATGCAATTCATTCTGTGGTGATTTTGGTGTCGTCCCCTTGGCTAATGATATTCACAGGCTACAATAATTCGCCATGTCACGTCAAGGGGTTTAATAGCGATGATATCAGCAGGGAGGAAACTCTATTATGCTCGAATCAACGGAATAGTTAGATGCTAGAGAGGAGCCCTCGCACGAAGCAATCGATGCATAATCAAGAAAGTAGCGGTGGAGACTCCTGAACAATGACATGTATAGCCATTGTGTAGATTTCATCTACCGCATATCAGCTAGGGAATTTCTACTGGGTGCTTCTACTTGACAACAATAATGCACGCCGGTGAAAACACGTTGCATCGATACTGGAGTTCCGATGGTGCGTTCTTCACATTCAAAACGAATATCCCTGTCAGCTGTGCTGCTGCTGCGAGCATTCTAGGAGCCCAGGACAACAACTCGCCCAGTGAACTTATGAATGAGGTCCACGTCGAAGCAATGAAAGCTACATATACCATACTTGTTCCTCGAAAGACGCCGGAATATAATCAGAATGCAGTCCTCAGTCAGGAAGAACAACGAGGCGCAAAGTTGAAGGCTTTCGTAAACTCAAAGAGGATAACCTCTGTCGGATTTCGTGGAATGTACCTCTGCTGTAGCTGTTGAAGTATTGCTTTCGTGGTTCTATCCTGAGTACTATGAAGTGTACAGCACGAAGTTCGTTGTATTTGTGGCCATTTTCAATGATGCAGCTGCTTTCATCCATTTTCCTCGACATGTTAGCGTTTGTAAAAGTACGGCAACGGTCGATTGGACCTGCAATACACTACTACGTAGTACTTCGAAGTACTATGGTATGCAGAACAACGAGTGGCTGTCTTCTGGAACTCGTGGGCGGTATTGTTGTTTTTCCAATCGTTTGTCCGGAGTGTCACTCCAAGCAACTGGAACAAGCAATCAACTTTGTATTCACTTGGCTTCAGGGAGAAGTACTAACAGATGGATACGGAAAACAATACATTGACGCATCTTCCGGCATTGTTGTCGATCAAAGATCCTAGAACGGGAATGCCTTTTCCAGCTTGGGCTGGAAGTTACCATCGTTGAAGGGCGTGTTGGCGTCACCCCACCCCACGCCGTTCATAGCACGACGCGCGTTCTCCGACAACTGGTCCCACATGATGAGGTCCTGAAAGTCACCGCCCTCCGAGGTGGAGCCAAGAGCATGGTTGACAGGCCAGTGACTCTCGTAGTTCACCTTCACGCTCGTGCCATCGACACAGTCCGAGGCAGGGGGAACTTGACTTGAGTAGCCGCTGTGAGCCGACGGCGTGACGCCCAAAATCGTCGGGTTCTCCACTTCGGGGTTGTCGATCCACACAATTACGTGCTCCCAGTCATGACGGTGACCCAGACCCGTGGACGGTGAGTCCTTGGGAAAATACCACGAGTACATGATGGCCCAATAGCCGCGGAACCAAGTGGATCGGCCGTACACTTGGGAGCCCCACCCGGATCCCTTGCAGTTACCACTCGGAGCACCAGTAGGCTTGAGTCCACCACCAGTCTCGCCGTTCCAGTTGACGGCAGGGTACGGGTGGCATCCGTTCGTGATGTGAAGCTGCGGTTTGAACTTGACGCCGGCCTTCTCAGAAATCGTGACCGGCTCAGGCTGAGCGAACGGCTGCACTTGATCATGGCCGATCCACACGGCTGTCCACGGACCGGGGTCCGGCGTCGGAGCTGGCGTTGGCGCTGGGGTAGGAGCGGGGGTTGGTGGAAGCGTTGGTGCGGGCGTCGGAGCTTCGGTCGCGCGCGGATCGGGTCTAACAGTTCCTGGTATGATGGTAGTGTTGGATGGCGCTCTCGTGAACTTCTTCAGGTCCGAGTAGTCGATGTACTTGACAGTTGGCTCTGGTGTTCCTTGGGTTTGCTCTTGGGCCTTCACAGCAGCAACTGCGACCAGCACGGCGAGTATGATGGCGTGGGGCTTCATTGGTGAAGCTTGCGCCTGGGTGGGAGAATTGCAGAATGGTGAAAGGCACAGCTCAGCTTAAGAGGACATTTCTAGCAGATCACAAAAAACAATCTTGATGGTTCACCACAACCATGTGATACCATACCCACAACTTTGCCAGGGCAGTAAATCAATGATAACGTGAGCGCACAACTTGTACTTGTACCTGTTGTGTACGAAGGCTCACCGTATTATACCAGAACTTAGTAGTACGTACAGCCTATCATGGGCTTTGCTGCTGTACCTGGTGGTAACCATGCCGCCTCGTTTCCGTGTTGTTACCGGTATACAGTACACGCTGGTCACACCAAGCACATGCACTCGATACCCGACCACCAGATGAAAGAAGCGGTCTCAACTAATGATGATGTGTTGGTCCAAACCGCTCACGACTCGTGAGTCACGAGACAGTCATCAATGACAGATCTCTTTGCTTATCTCAATCCGGATGGACAAGGCAGATGGTTAGTCCTTAACCACCTCAGCCCAGCAGGGCTGGATATCCGAGAGCACGTACAGCAGGTCGTTGCCAGTGAGCACCTCGTGTGGTTGAGGGTTCACGTAGACGTAGCCAAAAGGCACACTCCGTTCCTTCTCCGGAACTTCAATGCGAGCTCTTGGCGAGTGTTTCGATTCATTCGTCCACTGGCCTTCACTGAGGCTATGAACGGACGAAGAGTGAAACATGGCGTCCGGGCGGCAGCGATACAGCCCGATGACGAGAATCCCGTCTGAAGAGAGCAGGTAGTGGAAGACGAACTCGAAAGTGCGGCCCACAAAGTCCAGCGGGACCTCCACAGCGAATAGAGAACTGCGCTGCACACCCATCGCCGAGGAGGTTGATAACGTTGGGGATACGACGGCTTCACCGAATCCGCCAGCTGTAGCAGGAGTACTCGGCAGAGCCCCAACGCCACCGTCAGTCCACGAGGCGAAGATAAACTCGCGTAGGATGTTCTTGATGCGCGCGTTGAAAAACTGGTTGATAAGCAAGCTGTCGCACAACGACGTGCTGTAGGTCAGTCCAGCCGCAAACGCAGGCGAAACAGCGAAGTTTCGAGCCAACTCCAGTGACGAAGTAGAAGCAGCCGCAGAGTCGCATTCCGACAGCGGGAACCAACCGCTCACTGCGAGATTCTGCGCTACAAAATGCACGTTCGCACGGTTCACGAGTTCCGTGATGATACGGGGAGCTTGAGCCGCACCGATGAACGACGTGATCGTTTTGTGAAGCGCAATACACGCCTGTCAGTAAAGTAGACATAGCAACAAACTCGATTAGATCGGCTGCGAAAAACTGGTACGAGTTGAAAAACGTACCGCGTCTTGAAGAAGTTCTGAAGTCCCAGCGTCTGTGACTTCGCCTTCCGCACCCATGAGAACAATACGAAAGGCGCGTTGAACACCAGCTCGTCGTAGTGTGCTTTGACGGAACGGATCTCCGACCACAAAGTGCACGCCTTGGAAGCGGTAGAACTGTTCGTAATCATCCTCTTCAGGTAGCGTCGCAGTCACGATAACGACAGGGCGATGCTGGCGCAACGCACGAACACGAAGCGGTCCAATGAGGTACTCAAAGTGATGCGGAAATGACGACGGGGACAGGACGCACACCACGATGTGGCCAATCTCGAAATGCAAAGAATTAACGTCTTGAACCACCGCAGCTTCGGCACAACAGGTAGAGCTCCCGTTTGTAGGCAAACGTTTCCCTGAGTCGACGGGGAGAGGATCATCGTCGTCATTTTCCGGCTTCCAGGTGCCTCGATTCTCCTGGCTGAATGTTGATGCAGGACTTGCAGCTTCGGTCTGCCAGTTCACGAACCTCGACTGTCGTCTGTGAGGCGAGACGACGTCATATCCCCCCAAGCTGTTAGGTGTGTCATTCCCAGTGCTGCTTCCAGTCGTTGAAGTTCGCGAGACCTTACTGCTAACCCCACGAGACAAATGCCTAGACTTGGAGCCTCGACGTTGAGAAGTCCACGCAGCCGGCATCTCATGGCTTGCCTGCATGTCCGTCACAGCCTTGGCCTCGCGTCGATCTTGAGCGATCACAAACACCGTCTCCTCTCCGACACAAGTGTACGAGTCTCCAGGGTTCAACAGCAGCCTGCCCCCATCCCCTTTTGACGACTGAGCCGTGGTGATCGCAAACACGATCACTCCGGAGCATTGTTCGTACGCTAAAGACGCCACTTCCGAGAAGGTTTTCCCGAAAATCACCGACGCTGAAGGCAGCTCCACCGAATAAACCTCGTGACTCGAGCCGTACAAGTATCGGTCTTCCCAGGATGCATCAGCCTCAGGCGGTTCGTCGTAATCTCCGCTGGTGTCGTAGCTTGACGTGGACGTGAGGCTGTACATGAACGTCGAGAAACCTGGACACACGCAGTTCTGACCGAGTAGCGAGTGCATGACCTCCGAGAAGCAGAGCACGTTCGAGACTCCCAGGTCAGCCACGAGTCCACGGTTTGCTGAGAGGTGAAGCTGTGCGAACACACGAGCCTTTGGCGCCTCCCGTCGAGCTGCAAGAACGCGCATTAACGCACGATGGTCACTACTGGCTGGCGTCTCACCGCCTACACGCTTTGCCAGCACGAAAATGGCGTCGGCCGAGCCACAAGCTGCTCGCTGAGAGTCGTCAACGTCCAACAACGAGCCTTGGATGTAGCTCACTCGCTTCTCAAAGAACGGGTCCATCAGTAGCGCAATGAGCGACGTGGCTGGCTCTTCTTCACAGAGCACCACGACGTTGATATCCACGAGATCGTGATCATCATGGAAAACTTCCCGAAAGAAGTGGTCGATGCGTGACGGCGTCAGATCCCCCGCCAGAATGATGTGCTTGCTGGCCGAGGACGGAGAGTGAGTTGCTAGTTCATAAGGCGAGAACGAGCTGCCAAGCGCCAGGATTTGGGAGACTTGGTACGGCACGACCAAGATGAGAACCAGCACCAGAGCGCCCACACACACTTTGGCCAGCGGATTATCGGCAGGAGGCGACTGGATCGTCACGAACGCGAGCACCGAGTTGAAGAACGAGTTGAAGAACGTCCAGTCTCCGAGATCTCCGTTCGCGTACTTGGTATCTGCCGTCTCTGCGATCTGGATCACGCCAGCCGCAACGGCAATGATGATCGTCAGCTGGAGATAACATAGCATTGCGAACTGCTGAACGGGAGACATGAGCCCGTGGCACCGGCTCAACACCGCTTTGGCCTTGATGTAGCACATGGCGAACCGCATCGGGTACACGAATCGCCAGTCGGAGATGTCGACCCACAGAGTGCTGCAAAACGTAAGTAAAATGTCAGCCAAGTCACTCCTTGAGTATCTACGAATGAAGCAGCGTTACTCAACTGGTACTTCATGAAAAACGAGGTTGGCAGCACCGGAAGCACGACGGCGAGCGTGACAAGTCCCGAGAACGAAAGCATGTAGTCTCGACGGCGACTGGAGAGGTAGATGCCACGAAACAGGAAGTCCACGGCAAAGAAAGCCGCGCAGACAATGTCAGTCACCCACAGGCTGAGCGGCATCTACAGCACGTCAAGGACAAGACAATTGAATAAGTTTCGTAAAGTCGGTGACGCCAATTGCTTGTCCACACCTCGTTGGAAGGGATGTACGTGTTGGCGATGTAGGAGCTAGCGAAAGCAACGGAGACCACCACGAGAAAGACGTCCAGTCCAACTCCGAACGAGCTGTGGTCGAGGTATCTGATCACCATACAGGTTAACAAAGACGAAGTCGACAGAGATCAAGTGGTTACTCTTACCGACTGAGGCGATCACGACGAGAGTCTTTGCCGCCCTGGAGAATCTTGGACGTCGAGGATAGATCACCGCTTTCTGCTTCTGTAGGTAACACAAGACCCTTCCAGCATCAGCAGTGGTCGCATGAGTAGTCTTTGCACAGATCCTTACCAAAGTTGACAGCGTGTTGGTTGTAGTGCTGCGGGCTGTGGAGTTGTTGCAGCGCGCGTTTCACCGGTGAGATGGCCCCGTAGGTAGGCCCATGTTCATGGCGGAGATGCTGGTGCTCGGACATCCTTGCCTCAGTCCTAAGACGGAATATCTTGCACTGAAGCGGGGGATCTGACAGTTGTCGGCTAAGCGTCGCCGAATCTTTTCGAGTCTGTACAAACCAAGCCATCCATTGCAGCACCTTCACACGATTACACCTTAGCAGGAGGTTGGCTCTATTTTCCTGGTATACACAAATGAAAGAAGAAGAAAAGCTCTAGACAAACCAGTGACCTCCGTCAAGTCTCTGTGGCGAGGCCGCGCTCTGCTGACTTGACGATTGGTCCTGGTCAGTATCGATATCGATATCCCCATCGCAGTCCATCTGTGAACACGTAGACAACTAGTTAGACAACGGGGGCTTCACTTGGGCGCTGGCGGGCGATTCAAGCACCTCACTCATGTGGCAGTGTCAGCTTCACGTACAGTTCTTGAAGTACTCTGCGACGCACCTTGCGAAGTGCTTTGGGATGTCGACTGTGAAGTGGTTTGAGCACTCGTCTGCGCCATATGGCACGATCTGGCCGCTTCAGCACTGACAATGGCCGCCAGTTCCTGTAGTTCACTCTTGGACTCTTCAATCCTCAGCTGGAGAGCTCGCAGGTCAGCTCGCTTGACGGCACGACTACCGGTAGAAGGTTGGGAGGCAGCACCAGCCAGCTCGATATAACGGAACGTTTTCCTCGACCGTTGGTATCGACGCACCGCAGCCACGACGAGAAGCAGGTACCGCTCAATGTCACGCATGAGCACCAGCCTCCCGGTGTCCGTGGCCACGAAGTTGGGGATTCCGATGCGGCCTACTGGGTCGATCCGGTCCGGGATCGCCAGTCGCTCAGCTTGCGCGATGATCGTCTCAATGATGGACGACAGATCGTCTTGTGACGCGCGAATGCTCTTCATGAGACCGTCCAACTCGTACAGCACCTCAGCGGCATCTCTCGCGTGAGGCCCGACGCCTTCAGCAGGCCGAGCACTTTTTTTCTGCCCATCTTCTGTAGCCTCCTGCGCTCGATTTCGGCGGTCGATAGCTGCCACGGAACGCAGCAAGTGCACGTCCACATCCTGTAGCAACTGTGCTCTCCAGCCTCGAGCCGTGAGCGACGACTCGTACTGGCTGAACTCGGCCTGTTGCCCCACTTCGACGTGGTTGACCTGCTCGAGCTTCACGCGAGGATTCACTCGAATGTCTTCGTCCTCTTCTTCCTCTTGAGCTGCTGCGTTCTTCTTGCTTGACTTTCGTCTCCGCTTAACTGCTGGTGCCTTGCCCGTCGAAGCATTCTTCTCACTCTTTTCACTAGACTTGCTCCTGGCCGTCGATAGTCTCTTCCGTCGCTTCCACCTGCGCTGCGAACCGGTCGGTGCTTCATCTCTATCGGACGCCGACGAATTGTCCAGTGCGTCGCTCTCCTCGACCGAAGCTTCATCATCGGGTCTTGCAGGTTGCGTCGGTTCTACCTCGGACTCGTCCGACTCGGTCGAGAGATCTTCGTCCGGGAGTAAGTAGTGTATTCCACCTGCGTCAACAGCAACACAACATCAGCCATTCTAGCTGTTCTACCATAAAAAGGTAGAACCGCGTTCTACCTTGTTTCAAAATAAACGCGTAGAGTTCTCCCTCGCCAACGAAAAAGTCTTCGTTTTGAGTGAGCTGCTCTCCCTTTTTCTCCTTGACGCCTGGAAGGTAGTACAACTTCTGCTGGTGTAGTCCATGGGGCTCCTCGATCACCCAGTCGTTCTTCTCGATGATCTTGACCACCTCCTTCCCACTAATTCCGATCTTCATGAGCAGCTCCCGTGGCGGCCGCGTCCCCACCGACATGGCTACACCGCGCTGGCTGCTGCGTCTCGTGGTCAGGACGGGACGTCTGGATGCTGAAGCTGCTACATCTGCGGGTGAAGATGGCGATGGGTTTAGCACCGAGGCTACAGAGGGCAACCCAGCCATGTTGCAGGCAGTGAGCTACAGGTAGAACGCGCCAATTTGGTGGACAGTCGAATAAGAAATGTAGTTTCACTTGAGTGACTATCCAGATATTTCAGCCAATCACCGTCGATATTCGCAACTGTGCATTTGTAACGTGATGTGGACCACTTTGTGTACTTTTTACCGCGAATCATTGGCTGAAATCCAGTTTGGTCCAACATAGAAAGAACGAAGGTCACAGTTGCGAATATCGACGGTGATTGGCTATAAAGAATAGTCCGCGATTCGGATTGGCTGAAAAAACAAATGTCGTGACAAAATATGACTACAATACTATTGTTTCACTTCAATGTCTACCCAGATATTTTAGTGACCTTTTGTAGCCATTTCACGTTCAAGCTTGTCCAGACATCATGCTGCGACTCGGTCACCGACTTCCGGCGCTTGGGCTGCGGCTAGCGCCTGCTGCTACGGCTGCCGGCTCGCCGTATCTGAATTGCGTGCGCTTCAAGCGCTCGGCTGCCAAGTCTGGTCGCGTGAGCGCCGCTACTGGCGCCGGTACGAGCTTTACAGCTCGCGATTCTAGCAGGATACTTAAATGCGAATAACAAAGGATGTATTGCAGACCGCAGCGCGGCGCTGACGATGGCCATCCGCCAGATCGAGAGCAGCTTCGGCAAGGGGGCCGTGATGCAGCTGGGCTCGACGTAAGGCTGTCTGGAAGGGGGGGCTATGGTCATTGCCAAAAGTTGATCAATTGATTGGTGTTGATGTTGTTGCTGCTGTAGGAAGATCGCAGAACGCGTGGACGTCATTTCGTCTGGCTCGCTGTCGCTGGATCTGGCTCTGGGTGTGGGCGGCATCCCGCGTGGGTGAGTGAAAACGATACACAAGGGTTGAAAATGGAGTTGCAACTTCTGACATTTTTGCGATGCTAGACGGGTGGTGGAGATCTACGGCCCCGAGAGTTCCGGCAAGACGACGCTGGCGCTGAGCTGCATCGCTGAGGCTCAGAAGTCTGAGGGCGGTGTGTGCGCTTTCATTGACGCAGAACATGCCATTGACGCTCACTACGCCAAGGCTTTGGGTGTTGACATCGACGCGCTGTACGTCTCGCAGCCGGACTCAGGCGAAGAAGCTCTGGAGATCGCAGATACACTCATCCGGTCGGGGGCCGTGGACCTTGTGGTGCTGGATAGTGTGGCTGCACTCGTGCCACGTGCAGAACTCGAGGGCGAGATGGGAGACCAGCAGATCGCGCTACAGGCACGACTCATGAGCCAGGCGCTTCGCAAGCTCACGGGCTCGCTGTCCAAGTCGAACTGCACCATTATCTTCCTCAACCAGATCCGACAGAAGGTGGGCATCATCTTCGGATCTCCCGAAGTCACGTCAGGCGGCACGGCGTTGCGCTACTACGCCTCAGTGCGACTGGACATCCGCCGCAAAACGGCAATCAAGGAGGGCGACGTGGTCGTCGGTAACGAGACGACGGTGAAAGTTGCCAAGAACAAGCTGGCCTCGCCCTTCAAGGTCGCGAGTTTTGACATGATGTTCGGTCACGGTATCGACCGGCAGTCGGAACTGGTATGGCACATGCTACTCACTCAGGACGTTCATCCAGATACGGTCGTGATGGCTCACTGTTTTCCCTTTTTCTTCTGTTGTTGTATAGCTTGACTTGGGTGTGAAGCACGGTCTTCTGAAGCGCTCGGGCGCATGGTACAGCATCGCTGGAAGTGATGGTAAGTCTGGGCAAACACTGATTGTAACAACTGAGCTTTGTGGTAACATCGTTTTTCTTTTCCTTGAACTTGTTCGTAGAACCGATCGCACAGGGCAAGGCCAAGGCCAAGGTTTTCCTCCAGGAGAACCCCAATATCGCCAAGGACCTCGAAGCGAAGCTGCGTAAGATGCTGTTCGAGCCGACCGAGGCAGACGAGGAAGGTGAGGAGGCTAAAATCGAAGCGAGTATCGACGAGGAAGGTGAGGAGGCCAAGGTCGAAGCTATCGACGAGGTTGATGATGACTCAACTGAAGTTGATGGAAACGACAGTGAAAGTATCAGTGAAGACGAGAAGATCATCGGCTGAGTACTGTGCGAGATACCGAGACGCTAGTTTCCCCAGCTTTTCGTCATGGCTTTTTTATTTTGCAATGTTGACACTCGCTCGCTTGGACCGACCCGACGCCCGTGATCTGCTCGCTTGTATTCTGCCTTTGTTACGTTGTTTTCCTTTTCCTCGTTGTCTGAAGGTTAGCGAGCACGCACACGCTCGGTCTTGCGACGCGGGGTAAGTTCACTCACCTAGAGACCGAACTCTAAATATGTAGCCCACAAATACAGACTTGACCACCACCCAACTAAAATGCCATATTGAACGTCGTCGGCGGGAGCACGTTCGCCACCTGGCAGCGCTCCGCCTTCGAGTAGCGCTTCT
>JAABLK010000201.1:0-42668 GCA_012295415.1 Phytophthora chlamydospora | reverse complement strand
CAGCTCTAGACGCATCAGTTGCCAACCGAAAATTGATCCGAGACGCACGCAATAATGGGCTCGGCCCACTTGGATGGTCTTCGTTAACCGTCTAAGTGGGATTTCTGCTCGCATCGGACGGTTCCGATCCTGTGCACTCGTTTTCATGCCACTTTCCACGTCACCAGCGCAGCTCCAGCAGCAGCGCGTCGTGGCCCGGCTTGTAGTAGTCGGCGCGCACCACCGTGCGCTGGAAGCCCTGCGACTCGTACAGCGCGATGGCGCCCACGTTGGCCGTGTCCGCCTCCAGTAGCAGCGCCGTCGCCCTGCCACCAACCGAACAAGACCCGGAGCGAAAAGTCAGCCAGCGATCCGATCCGCTCTAGCATAGCATTCGACCACGCACCTGTTCGTGTGCAAGGTCGCGATGGCTCGCTGCAGCAGGAGCCGCCCCAAGCCCTGCCGCCGCCGGTGCTCCGCCACGGCGATGCGGTCGATGTGGCCCTCAGTCTGTACGCATCAGGAGGCAAAGACAGCGAGCAGCAGTGAGTGGCCGACCATCGCTCGCGTCGACAGCAATGCAGGTCAGCGTACGCCGTTGCGCCGAAACAGGATGTAGCCGTGAACGGCAGCGTCGCGCGTGCCAACGGCCAGCACCAGCGTGTTGTGCCTGTCCACAGCAGCAGCCACCGCACGAAGAACAATAGCGGCGTCAGATTCCCTCTCGGTTTGGCTGGTGACGCCGCGGTTGCAGCCTTCTCCTCACGGCTTCATGGCCTCCTCCACCAGACGCTGGCCGAGGCTGTCGCTCTTAGAGAAACTCCTACGAGAGCACGAACAATAGCAGCAGAGGTCGGTCAGTCCATGCCGGGCTGTCTGCGCTGCGTCGGCCGGACGCAGGCAAGAGCTGAGGTCCTGGGCGCAACGGAGAGAGCACTTGCTCTCGGTGGTCACCGCACTTTTTCTCCAGCCGCACGGCCTGCGCCAGCCACTCGGCCTTGGTCTTCTTGGTCGCCTCTACCAGCTCCACGTCCGTCGTCGCTGCAGTCATGTCGGTCGGACTTGGTCTCCGAATTCAAATTCGGGTGGCGCCAACGCCCTCAAAGCCATGCACGTCAGCTGCTAATTGTCTGCGAGACACACGCAATTTCGTCCATCGGAGCGCTCGCACGCGCAACGCAGCCCAAACGATCGATCGTAAAAGTACTCATTTATTCGCACAAGTCCTAGTTCACGGACAGCTAATTCGCCTTATACTACTCGGCCAGCCGCATTGTCCACTCCGCTCCGCTCTGCTCTTCTCTTCCTCGCTCAATGGACTCGCCGCCGGCCCCACTCACTCTAATACATCATACAGCTCTCTTGTCACTCTTGGTCCACTAGCTGGCACCACCTCAGCCTCCGTCCCTCAGCTGCTGCTGCAGCCGCCCACCGCCGACGGCGACCGCTGCAGCACCGGGTGCTGCCAGATCTCCTCCATCGTCATGCGCTCCTCCGGGTCCACGCACACCATGCGCGCCAGCAGGTCCTGCATGGGCGCTGAAACCTCCTGGCCCAGTCCCCACGCCGTGAACACCGCCTTGATGCCGCGCTTGGCCACGTACCGGAAGCCCGGGTCCGACGGGTCCGCGCGCTCGAACGGCGGCGACGACGTCAGCAGGATAAAGAAGGCGATGCCCACCGACCAAATGTCGGCGCGCCGAGGGTCGTAGCGCTCGCGCGCCACGATCTCCGGCGCCATGTAGTAGTTCTTGCCCACCGTCTCCTCGCAGCGGAACGCGCCGTCGGCCGCGTTGTTGTTGAAGCTGCTGCCGCCCGTCGGAGACGGAGACGGCGACGACGACTGCTGCACGCACAGCCCGAAGTCCGCGATCACGGCGCGCCCGTCGCGCAGCAGGATGTTCTCGAGGCTCACGTCTCGGTGCGCGATGCCGTGGCTGTGCAGGAAGCGCAGGCCGGACAGCACGTCCACCAGGTAGCTGTGCGCCACGCTCTCCTGCAGGCGCTTGGACCCGTCCACGCCGTTGAGCAGCGGCCCGTCGTCGAGCTCGGGGCTCGGCTGTTCAAAGGCTGCGGCATCGGTTGCTGTTGCGGGTGACTGCGCGTCTTCCTTCTGGTTGGAAGGGCCGTCCTGGTTGTCACTGCTGCTGCTGCTGCTGCTGCCCTCGGGCTGCACGCACGCGTCCAGCAGGTCGCCGCCCTCGCAGTGGTCCAACACCATGTGCAGCACGCCGCCGCCCTTGGCCACGAAGTAGCTGCGCAGCGTGATGACGTTCGGGTGGCCGCCCAGTGCGCGCACGCGGTCGAGCACCTCCACCTCGTGCATCACGTTCTCCTGCACGGGCTCCTGCGAGCGCGACGTCTGCTGCAGCGCCAGCTGCAGGTCCACGGTCTTGAGCACCACGCGCTCGCCCGAGAGGCGGTCGCGGCACAGCAGGATCTCGCCGAAGATGGCGGCGCGCAGTGTCGTCTCCGTCTCGTAGCGGCCCGTGCCCATGGCTGCGGCGGCGGGTATGCTAGCGTGAGAGTGAGAGATGGATCGACCTCTGTGCGTGTTGAAGAGTGAGCTGGAAGAGCTGTTCGAGACGTGAGACCGTCGCGGGAAGAGACAATGACTTGGAGCGACCGTCCAACTGTGAGGCCAAGGCAAAAGTTAGACAAGCGCGACACGCTTCACCGACACGAGCGCAGGCTGCTGGATGCAGCTGGTTGGCACGGCCAAGAAGCGCCGAGTTATTTGGCGGCGGCAGTGGTAAGGTGAGGCGGGCCTTTTCCAGCTGTGCGGCGCAGATGTGTTGGGCGTGTTCGGCCGCTGTTTGTGCGTGTTGGGGGCGAAGGCGCAGCTGGAGCTGGTGGCGCGTGTGGGCTTCGAGGCGAGTCGAGAAATGCTAGCTGGCTGTCGTCTTGCCTGCGTGGATGTCGCCCCTTTCTTCTGCGTCGAGTGTCATCACCGTCTGCCGTCCGTTACGGCGCTCGCTCGAGGTGGATCTCTTGCAGGAATGCGCTCTCTTGCTGCTTCGAGATGGTTCTCGCTCAGCTATTTGCAACCATATCCAAGGATAGGCTCGCTCGTGTACTGCGATTGAAGAGGGCCGTTGAGCTGCATCCACCGCTGCGGAAGAAACCGGCGTCATGATGCTGGGCAAGCGTTTTTCGGACGAAGACGATCATGATGAACCGAGTCCGGGATCTCTGCGCCGTCGCGTGGCTTAGCATGGGAGCAAAACTACTGCTGCTGCAGCTGCCCCGCGTCATTTCCTGCGCGTCGGATGGATCGACAGGCGGCGAGGACATCTGACCAGCGCGAAGACGGAGAGAGCGCGCGCCGCGCTCCATGAGCTCGTGATTTATGACTTCGCAAACACCCGCTCGAGAGCAGGCCGAGTTGCTGGCAGCAATGCTGGCAACCCCAAGTGCTACGCCAAGAAGATCAAGATGACGGACAAGTCTTCTCCTCACCTCACAGTAAACCACGAGCAAGCAAGTTGAAGCTTTCAACAGCTTGAAGCTCTGGATAAGATGCAAGATCTGCTTAACTGACGGTCTAGCAGCGACATACATGTACTCCCGAACGATGAAGTCTGGACGTGACGAAAAAGTGAGTGTTTGGGCCTGCACTGGACTCCTTATCCTTACCCACCGCCAGCCCACCGCCAGCAAGCGCGTCGTGGTTGAAGCGGCAAGCCAAAGTGCTGTTCGTCCGATGATATTTTTCTGCGGGAAGGCAAGCGTTACCGGGGTTGTTGCAGACGACAACTTGCAGTTGTTGCGGTTGTTGCTCCCAGCGGTGCCACCTTTAGAACGCAAGAGAAGCGAGCTCGAGCATCGATGGTGCTAGCCGCCACTCCAACATCTCGCTAAGCTAGATGCTAGACAAGTTCCCCCATTCACGAGAACGACCGTCGTGGCAGGAGGACCTACAGAATTGGGTCCACTGCGTGTGTTGTGTTCGCCGAGACACACTTTGCAGTTGCGTGGTTGAAGACAAGTTTGCGTTTCGGGTTTCATTCAAGAAGCCTCGAATACAAACTGAAAGCTACGTGTATTACCCCTCTTTCACTGGCACAACTCCACTGCTACAAGACTAGAACGTGTACGACTGCTTGCTCGTCTGGTGCAATTGCGCGGCTTCTCCAGCTACAGAACCAGCAGTGCTAGCTGACGACTGGGCCACGTTGACTACGGCCGCTGTAACCGCTTCACTGTCGGCCGATACACCGCTGAAAGACATGACCTCCTGCTTCGTTGTCATCATCGGGCCCGTGGCCGTCTTGGACTGCTTGGACTGCGTCAGGAGGCCCCAGTGCATCTCGACCGAGGAAGGCAGCTCCGCTGCGATCTTTGTCGTGACATTGAGCGCCAAGTCCTCGTCGCCGGTGCTCGTGTAAAACTCCAGCTCCATTCCCTTCCCACTGGCCGCCGGCTTCAAGCCGATGCCGAAGTTGTACCAGGTGTCGAGCTTGAAGCGGGTTGCCCACTGGGCCTCCTTGGTCCCGTTAATCATGTACAGGATCTTGGGCAGGTCCGACCTGGCATCCACGCGGATCTCAAAGAGCTGCGACTCTGGGAAAATGAGCTTCCAGCTGTAGGGGTAGAAGAAAGTGTCGTTCTTGAGGACACTGGCGCGGACGAAGGTCGTCCCCGTCGAGTTGGTCGTGATATTCTGCACCAGCTCAGAACGGCGCGAGTATTTCTCGGAGCCATAAACGGCCTTGTCGTTCACACCAATGTCGATAACTCCAGTGTCTCCGTTGTAGGCAGGAGACCGGGCGTCCGCTTTGATCGTAACGTAGTCAGCCGCCGAAGCCTTCGCGTCGCCGTTGCGGTGCGTCAGGATCTTGGTGATGTACTTGCCTTCAAGGGAGTCAACCGTAAGCCCCTGGGCGCGGCCATCCCACGGAAGCGGCTTGGCGAAGGCCGAAGACGTCAAAGCCGCCAGGGCAAAGAGAACTGCTGAAATCTGCATGACGGTCTTGTCTTGGGGGGTCTGGCGCAAAATGCAGAGTGACTGTGCACCACTGACACAACGGGAGCTCCGAGATTGAGGCGGGGCTGTGCGGGCTAGACTCTATGGCATTTCACTCGGCGCTCCCAGGCTTGGATAGTCCTGGCCGATCCCAAAGATGTTCTGGCGGTCCACGCTGCGTTGATTCATCGCTCAGCTGTACCAGGTACTGGTACGCTGTAGTCACGGCGCGTGATGAGCATGAGCTTAGCTTCACATGTTGCTGTTCGTTGGGGACACTTGGGTTAAGGATAGTGTTCGTCTAATAGCCAAATAGCCTTGGATGTCAGAACCAATAATTCAGCGTGTCAGCTAGCTACTCGTCTGCAGAAGTCTCCGCCATGTTGGCAAGCGGCATATTTCGTCACGTTCACACCGATATCGTCGACAAGTAGCCCCATCTTGTTCGCTCTTCCTTCGTTCTCTCCTTTCACTTCTCGGTGTGTTCCTTCCGAAGGACGCTTCTCCCGTGGTGACTTCTGTTTTTGACGAAGGAAATTGCTTCTTTGGTACCTTCGATTTGACTTTTGAACCTTTTACACGGACAGCTTGGCCGAGTGGTTAAGGCGATGGACTTGAAATCCATTGGGGTAACCCGCGTGAGTTCAAACCTCACAGCTGTCGAAAATACTTTGTTTTGGGCCATTTACGACAATCGACCAGTTTTGTGCCTAGCTGGACTGGACTAACGAAGACCAACACAATCCAAGGCTCGTTTGGGTAAAAACAAATATGACGGTCACCATTACTGTATGACTCACTCGCCGGCCTATCTACTTCATGAAGTCCTGCTTCCCTACCTGCTCTGCTGCCCACGCGTTCACGTCGACGCTCGAATGTTTTCTGCTGCCTTCTCGCTCTGTTTGTCGCTGCTCATATCAAATAAATTAAACAACCCACCGTCACCTCCGTCGCTGCCTGCACCTTGCTATCCCGTGGCCCTCGCTGCTTCTCGGAGACCAGCTCGTGTCCTCGTTCACAATGTACACGCATCCGATTTTGCCACCAAATACGTGTCGACCAAAGTCCTCCAAGCCTCAAAAGTCTAGAGGATGGCGTGCAGACTCACACGCTGCTCGTCGTCCAGTGAGACGCGGTGAGCCAGCACGACGTCTTCGGACGGCTCGGCCTCGGGCACGTAAGCGGGCGAGGACGACGACCGGCGGTAGAAGGCGTTCGGGTCGCTGACGCGAGACACCTTGCCGGAGTATCGCTGCTGCTGGTTGCCGCCGTACATGAGGCTGGTGTCGCTGCGGCGGGAGCTCGAGATGTAGCTGTGGCGAAGGTCGGTCCGGGGATCGCTGCGACGAGCTGCAGAGCTCCGACGGATGTACGGGGCCATGTCGCTCGGACGCAACTGGTTCAGGTCGCTGGAGCGCACGGTCGACGATCCGCTGCCGTACGAGCCGTTCTCGCCGTAGGATCCGTGCGAGCCACGCGAGCCGCGCGCCGCAGCAGCCGCGCCGTAAGCCTGGAAGAACTTTTGCATCTCGAAGCTCAGACGCCCGTCGGTGCTGCCGCTGGAGCGCGGAGTAGACGACGAGGGCAGCGCGTTGCCCACGCCGCTCTGATAGAACTTGTCCATGTCGCCCAGGTCGATGACCGAGCGCACGCTCGAGGCCGTCGTGGTCTGCGAGTTGTACGAGAAGTTGGACGCGCACGAACGCGGCGACGACAGGCCGCCCGAGGACGCGTAGCTGTTGGAGCGACGGCGAATGCCCGACGAGCGGCGCGAGGAAGAAGCCGGCACGCCCTCAGGCGGCAAGTCGGTCGGGATGTCTGCTGTTTCACGGTTGTCGCGGTTGACACTGGCGGACGACTTGCCCAGGTTGTTGCTGCTACGACGTGAGGACTCGGGGCGCTCCATGCGCGACGACGACATGGACGACCTGGGCACGTAGTCCACGTACGCGGCCAGGCGGTCCTCTTCGTCTTCTTCTGTGAAAGAGCCCTGGACTTCACGCCGTCCAACCAAAGAGCTGGCGTCCGCTTCGATGAAGTCGAAGTACTGCGTCTTCTTGATCCAGCCGTCAGGGATGGCGTCCAAGCCGTCCTGGGCGGCAAAGCAGGCGCCGATGAACATGGCGCGGCGGCACGTACGCCCACCGCCGATGATGTTCTCGCGCACAGCAGTGGGGTAGTCGTTGAGCACGAAGAGCGGCTGCAGCACGGCGTGGAAGCCGCCGGGCAGGGAGCCGCGGTTGCCGAACTTCTGGATGGCCTCGTAGCTGGGCAGCTGCGACTTGGTGAAGGCCTTGAAGATGACTTTCCGCTGCTTGACGCTCAGGCGCTCCGTGCGGATGCTCATGCGCATGGCCTGCAGCACGGAAGCGCCGAGAATCACTTGCTCCAGCACGAAGGCGGCCACGAGCGCGGCGTCGCGCACGCGCGTGCCGACGTAGAAGACCTTGACGAGCTCGTCCACCTTGGTGAAGAGCTGGTTGGTGCCGGCGTAGAGCGCCACGACGATGGGGATGAGCGACAGCACGTCGATGGAGCGGCACTTGACGGCGCAGTGCGGCCAGCCTTTGCCGGAGTGCACGCGCTTGATGAACGATCTGGAGGACGCGCTGAGCAGGCGGCTGTCGTTCTTGAAGCCCCAGTAGGCGTCCTTGGCCAGCTGCGAGCCGTGGATGTGGCCGCGGCGCGCGATGCACTGCAGCAGGATGCGGGCCTCGAAACCCGTGGACGACTCCATGCGGACGCGGCCGCCCTTCTCGTTGCCATCGGCCGTGTCGTAGAGGCCGCAGAAGGCCGGGTCGAAGTCCAGGCGTAGGAGATTGGGGATGGTCTTCTCCGGGTGGGAGACGCCGTTGAGCGACGTCGAGGCCGCGTCGGCCACGAAGCCGCCGATGAGCGCGGCGAGCGCGCGGCGCCGGGCCGCAGCACTGAGCGGCAAGTCCAGCGTGGCACTGGGGAGCGGGCGCTCCACGGCCTGCACGAACTCGGGCGTGGTGGCCGTGAAGCGGTAGAAGCGCTTCTTGTTGTACTCGAACTTGGTCTCCTTCTCCACCTTCTCAATGTAGTGGTGCGACAGCAGGCCTTGGCCTTTGCGTACAGCTTCGGCCACGCTCTTGGCCTCCATCTGCTCGAGCATCCAGTCCACGGCCTCCATGCCCGTGAAGCAGTCGCGGTACTTCTTGAAGATGTGGCGGCGGCGGTCGCCCGTGGCTACGTTCTGCTTCATGCGCGCGGCCAGCCGCAGCAGCGCCTCCTCCTGCTCCTGCTCCTGGTCGCCGTTGGCTTGCGACGTCTCCGGCACGCGCTCCACGGCCGTCGGCATGGAGAACTGCATGGCTGCGAAGGAGTCTACCGATGTCTAGCGGTCGGTCTCTCTCTTCTGAGCTGCAAAGAGGGGAGTGAGGCGCTTCGGCGGCCGATCGCGGAAGAGCACAACGCCGTCCGGTTGTCCGGCAAGTGCCTCATCGTCTGTCCGTCAGCACAGCGCTTGACTAGCAGTACAGTAATCCCTGCAATCTGAAGCAACTTTGGAGAATTGATATTTTGGAGGAAGCGTACATACAAACGAATTGTGAAAATAAAACAAAACGGGATAGCCCTTGGCATTTAATGAGGATACTTTCTGACATATGGTCTGCAATTTGGACTGGCTCTTCTGGACCGACTCGTTGCATCACGTTAGCTAATCCGCGCACAAAAGGCGCCTGTGGCGTCAACGGAGACCGAGTCGAAAGCTCACCTCCAGGTCAACGGCCGGGTTTCCTCCACGGAGAGCATGGCGCTCTGGCCAAATGGGCCCCGTGGTGGCTACACCAACGCCCCCGACATGACGCAGTAATGCACTGCGCTTCGGCCAATTGACCCGAGGCGCGCCGCGTTTCGTTTTTCGTGGATAGGCAAGTGCCGGTCGCCGCGCTCTCTGCGCTGCGCGAGGTACATGTACCAGGGCATGCGCGGCGTTTGTACCGGAGAAAGACGAGCCTGTGCGGCTTCAACGTGCCTCAATGTGGCGCTTGGGCCTTCCCCCCGTCCAGACGGGCTCGGCGAGGCTGTGGCTCCAGCGCGGGCGGAAGCTTCGAGCCGCTGCTTGGACTGCTTTAACTCAACTCGGGCTGGCCTCATTTCCGACGCCATTGCAGCAAGACAAGAGAACCAACCCCGCAAGCATGGCTACTACGGCTGCCGCCGAGATTGTCTTGCCTCGGCCGATGCGATTCGCCTACGCGCTGCACGCAAGATGCAATGGGTGCTTTCGGCAATCGCGAGGCTATCCAGCGAGGGCGAGGTGAGGCTGTCTTGACCATCTTTTCGTGTTCGCGCACACTCATGTGTACATATCCCTGGCGGTGGCATCTCGACTCGCGATGTCGGCAATGTCGGCAACGCAGGACGCGTGACTCACGAGTCGTGAATCTCCGTTGCCGTCGGCCTTTACATCGTCGTCAGCGAGTCCAACGACTTCGATCTCGATGTGGGACCATCAGGCCCATTGTCGAGGCGTCAGGCGTCCGCCCTTGACAAAGACTGCCCGTGCAGCTTCAACCAGACCAGCGTACGCTTAGTCGAGGCCACGATAGGAGCTAAGCGGTGTGTATATTAGTGAGCATCGATCGCTGGTGCAGGTTTTGTCGTTCAGTAGGCCGCCGCTGGTGTGAAGCGATAAAACCTCTTGGCGTCGTCTTGGAACTCGGCGGCGCCGTCCACCTGCTCGACGAGTCCTCGGTCCATCAGAGTCTGGCCCTTGCGCACGGCCTCGCTGCGATCTCTCGCCTGCTTGTGGTGCAGCATCCAGTCCACAGCCTCGGCGCTGGCAAAGCACTTGGAGAACTTCTTGAGCGGAGACCGCCGGCGCGTGCCGACGGGCAGGGTCGCTTGAAGACGCGCGCACAGGTCCGCAGGGCCGAGCTCCTTCTCCGAGTTGTCCGCCGGCTTGCTCGCTACATCCACCGACGAGGACTTGGAGCACTGCGAGCCCATGGCAAAGCCTCAACTTGGTTCTCTTCTCACCTTGACGGTCTCGAACTGAGATCTGTCCGTCCCTGCCAAGTGCCATACGATTTTCTCAAGTGCTCTGCCCGCCTGGACCGAAAGCGCTGGCTCTGGAGATATGCAGCCAGCTGCAGCCAGCACCTGGCATCCTGTATGTTGCATGCTGCTTCGTGGAGACCATAGGGGCTGAAACAGCATCTAACTGCTTCAGCGCCAACCGCACCAAGCACCATCCATTTCCCTGCTGTTCATATTCCTCAGCACGACTCGCTGTTGAAGTCATCGACATCGATTCGCACCCGCGCGATAAAGTCCTCGCTCAGCAGAGGTTCACCACCAGGAACGTTCAGGCGCACCACAAAGTGTTTTTCCCACTGCTCGAGGTACATGTCCTCCATGATCGGGATCGTCACGAGCTTCGAGGTCTTGCCGGAGATGACATGGGGAATCACGGCGACGAACGCTTGTGAACCAGACTGCCTATCAGAGAAAGCGTCGCCTGTATCGTACTCGATGTAGAGCTGAGGGGCCGCAGAAACATCCACCGCACAAAACCCGCAGCGCTGAACTGACACGTCCAGACTGTCGCCTTCCAGGACATTGTATGTCTTGGACGAGAAGCATAGGGACAGGATCCCGAGGTCATTGGTCACAGCCCATCAGTCATGGGATTTCAATCAAACAAGATCAACTGATGGTGACGTTGTTGTGCGCGGTCGTCGGAGTTGGGAGTATCTTCCCTGTGAATATCGACATCAGCGAGACTGTCGGAGATCTGAAGAACAAGATCAAGGAGAAGAAGCCCGGCTTGATATACTTTGATGCAGATCTGCTGAAGCTGTATCTCGCGAGGGAGGGTGACACGTCGCGAGACGAAGATATGAAGGCGCTCAACGCGAAAAGATTTCCAGATCGAATCAAAAATCTCATGCAAGAACACCTCCGACTGGACGAGGCGTGGTACCTCAACCACGACGGATACTTTGACGTCGACTTCACGCCAAAAGAAGGAGATATTCATGTGCTGGTGGAATGTCCGGATGAGCCTCATCAATTCATCAAGTATGAGCGTAAGTGCGTTCTTCTGCCCATACAACTCTCATTTGTGTTCTAATGCAGCACTGCTTGATCATGTCAGAACAGGATGGGTTCGTTGACTCGTTCGTGGAGAATTGGTTCTCTTGGCACTCGCCCTGGTCTTCTCTGCAGTCGTTGTTTACTGTGGAGAAGGAGAAGCTTGCGTAAACGGTGCTACATTCACTATAGGGATAGTGCTGGTATCATTGATAGCGATCATGGAGTTCCGGAGACAACGCATCAAGCCAAAGATACCACTTGCGCACAGACGTTGGGGGGGTATGAATCTATCCCTTGAGTGTTGCCTTTGGTTATGATCCGAATCGTTTGCATCTTAACGCCAAGCAGATATCGTCACAAGCTCAAACCGATCAAGGGAAATAACCCCCTGAGACTCAAAATTAGCTCTGCATAAACTGTAGAGTTCCCGCCATTTTTTTTCAACCGAGCCGCAGCATCTTGCAGACTCAAGAGGTTGGTCCCTGATTGCTTACCTCCTCAGCACGACTCGCTGTTAAAGTCGTCGTCATCGATTCGCACCCGCGCGATAAAGTCCTCGCCCAGCAGAGGTTCGCCGCCAGGAACGTTCAGACGCACCACAAAGTGCTTTTCCCACTGCTCGAGGCACATGTCCTCCATGATCGGGATCGTCACGAGCTTCGAGGTCTCACCGGCGGCGAACGTCACTTCACCTGCCGTCTGCTGGTAGTCGCCGCAGTCCTTGCGCTGAGTCGACGGCACCCTAAGACAAGCAGCGAACTTCAACGCGTCCACCCCAATGGCAGATCGGTCTTCCGTGGCGTATCCGATCGTGAGCGCGCGCGTCAAATTGCTGGTCGCTGCGGACCGCGACAGCGTGAGCCCCACGAGACCGTCGGCGTTGCCTTCGATGCAAGAAAACCACGGACTCGTGAACTTGACGCCCGCAACGGCCAGGTCATAGGCAAACGCGCGGCCAGATCGCGGCAGCACCGGAGACGTCGAGATGCCTGGGGCGCCTACGACCAGATCACTCCCGTCCAGATCAAGCGACGCGCCAAAGCTCGACTGGCGCTGCTTCTGAGGGTACTGCATCTTCGCCACCTCCTTCGGGGCCCACTTAGGCGTGCGCAGCAGCACACCGGCGCCATCGCGCACCTCATCGGAGCGGCGAAATACGTAGATGCTACCGACCTCTTCCATCGCCCCCAGCCCCTCCTTGCTCACGTCGAGACCATCGGTTAGCACCCGGTCGATCGTGTTATTAGCGTCGACGCCGCGCTGTCCAGGTGCCGCAATGACCGCCACTCCCAGGATGTCATCGACCGCTACGCTGGATCCGAAGAGGTCTTCACTGCGTCGGTCACTGGCGGCGAGACGCGCCTGGAACTCCCATTCGCAATTCCACCGGTTCATGCCCTCGCACTTGGCAGTAGGGAATGCCGCTCCAGGGGCTCGGCGACGGAATGTATAGGCGGCGCCAGCCTTGGATGTGGAGCTCTGAGCCACCCGCGTCGTCCCCCACGAGAAGCACACATCGTCGAAGTTGATATGACCCCAAAGCGAACTACTGGAGGCGTCCACAACCCGAATCTGCGCTGAGCGGTTCTGGAAAGCGCTCAAGTCCCAAGTGACTTCGTTCATAGTCTCCCGACAGCGACCAGTAGCGCGCAGCTTGGAGGTGGCAGTCACGGGTCGAATGCTGTCTGTTGATGTGGCCATGGTGCCATCCGCAGTGACTTCAACGGCCACCTGCTCCGCTGCTACCGATTCCTGGACTGCGGCAGGTTGGCCGTCGATCAGGAGCTCCACGTACACAAAACGAACATCGCAGCCACCGCCGACGCGGAAAGACATCCACTGCCCTTCAATCGTGAATGGGAGCGACGTGAGCGTTCCTTGTGGGCCATCCCCCTGGGTGGTGCCTACAGACGCACTAGCGCTAGGCAGTTTGTAGTTTGGAGCCCGACACAACTCATCGCTGGCGAACGCACACATCTGAGCTGCTACTTGCGCCGCTGTCGTAGCCTTCCCAGCTCCAGGACGAGACTCGAAGGTGCCCACCCAGTAGCGGCCTTCGTGGTTCGAACGCTGGCCAGGAGGTGATCCACCAACATACGCGGCCTGCCGGTAGGTGTTGATACGTCCATAGCTATTGTCGCCATACGTGGGCTGCTGGTCGAACGCCGTGCCTGTGGTTACCCAGCCCGTTAGATCCCCCGTCTCGAAATTCCAGGTTGTAGTGGTAAGTGCGCTTGAGCCAGCAGCGCCTACGATTGCTTGATCACCGCTGATCCCCACACTGATGCCGAATTGGTCCCCAGGGTTTCCGTCTGGGGCCGTGACCCGCGTCTGCTGCTTCCAACTGCTCCCGATGGCCACGACCTGGGAGGTGAGGATTTGGCGACTTGGGTCGGCAATGAACGTGCTGCTAAACGGCTTGCACGTGGGGCATCCGTAACCTGACCACGACGCTGTCAGCAACGGCACTGCTTCAATCTCCCCGATGAACGTCACGCTCCATGTGAATCCTTGGTCAATCGAGCCTGCTCGGCCAAGCTCCAGAAGCCGAAATCCCAACGCCTCGATGGTCGATCCGTCTCCGTCTTGGCCATTCGTGCCTTCCAGTGCTGCCTTAACTTCTGCAGCCGTGGCGCTGTAACTGATCGCGCGCGTTATGCCAGCAACACCTCGCCGTCTTGCTGTTAGGCGGAACGTTCCAGTCGTAAGTGGGTTACTTGTACGTAAAGCAATTCGTTGTTCTTGCGCCTCGAGGTGGAAGACATAGGCAGCGCCTTTCCCGAAGAAACGATGATCAAAGTCTGCGCTGTGGTATTGCTGCGCTGTGAAGGCACCTGCGTCCGAGTACGGGGCCCCAACAATGAGAGTTCGGCGATCCATGTCGAGGGCGTAGCCAAAGGCATAGGCCTGCTCGACAGTTTTCTCGAAAACCTGATACTGCACACGATCGCTGGCACGCAAAGTCGACACGAGTTTCCACAGCCCATCAGTTCCTCGGTGGTAAACATACACCTTTTCCAGCCCAGAGGCCCCAACAACTGCTACATCGCCATAAATTGTCACGGCGTTTGGGCCAGCGTAGTTGTGGTTGATGTCGTCCGTATTCAACGTCGGCTCATCCAACCTCGTCTCCTCTAGCCATCTTGATGCTGGGGTTAATCCCTCCCTCCGATACAGATAAATGTACGCGGCATCGGCGCCTGGAGCACCGACAACGGCCCGAACTGGGCCAAGGCTCCCATCGATAGCCACAGAAGTGCCGAATCTCATGCCTGCTGTGCAATCTGTTGCGAAGACCGTCGCGTCACGCTCCCAGAACCCACTTCGACGAACGAAGAAGTGCACTGCACCACACGTCACCCCCCCCGCGGTTTTCTCTAACGGAGCACCGACAGCAGCAACATTTCCAGCACTGAATATACTAACGGAGCGGCTGAAGTCGCTTTGGGCCTGGGCCAACATCGGGTCAGGATTCAAGTGCGATAAATAGGAACGCGCACCACTCCCGCCATCTCCGTTGTCTTTAATCGAAAGCGTTGACCAGAGATCACCACTGACACTCGGCCAGATGCCAGGCAGCGACAAGCGCATCATGACAGTCTCATCGGGGTTCTCGACGACGAAGTCACTCGTTGTTTGCACCGTAAACGTGTGTGTGAGGTCATCCACGCCATCAAAGAAGAGCTCTCCCGAGCTCGAGGAATAATCGGAGGTTCCAGCATAGTCAAACACTGCGTCGACCCAGAGGGATCGACGCTCGCTACTGCCGTAGAACTGATTTCGACTATTCGCCGTCCCGACAGTATTAGCAGTGAGCCATCGTCCATTGCCCACCTGTGGAAATGGTTCTTGGCCCATGACGTCCTTTGCAAAGAACACAGACGCCAAGTTCTGCCTCCCCGCGGCGTCGAGACTCGATAACTTTCTGTACGGACCGACATGGGGAAGCACGGCGACGTACGATTGTGAACCAGACTGCCTATCCGAGAAAGCGTCGCCTGTATCGTACTCGATGTAGAGCTGAGGGGCCGCAGAAACATCCACCGCACAAAATCCCCCAAGGCGACTGCAGCGTTGAACTGACACGTCCAGACTGTCGCCTTCCAGGACGTTGTATGTCTTGGACGAGAAGCGTAGGGACAGGATCCCGAGGTCTGCCACGAAAGCCCCACCAGAGTTTGTGCCCGATACGTATGTATCCAAGTTGGGCGCGCCGATAATCGCGGTGCGCTTGTGAATTGCCACTGCTGATCCGAACCAAGCGAAATATTGCTTCTCTCGCGGAAAGAATGACGCCTGTTCTGTCCATTTACTGCTTGCGTCTCGAGTGAAGACGTACGCACTTCCTCGAAGCACTGGTGCCAAGCGACTCACCCACTCCACTGTTACCTCCCCACCTCGAAGTTGCGTGTTGTCAACCTCGAGAAGCGGAACTTCACCAGAGCTGCCGGCAAATGTGACGTACCACGTGTATCCCTTGGCTGCGCTCGGACCCTCACGCCGTACCAATACCTTCGTCAGCTCAAAATCGGTTTCTAGGATGGCCTGCAATGCCGACGAGCTGATATCGTACGCAATCAACCGTGTCTCCATGCGTCTTAATGTCGACACCTTTGTTGGATCTTCACCAGCGCTGGAACGAAGGAAACTCAACATAAATGAGCCACCCTGAATGAGCTTCGTAGGCTCGCTCTCGAGAACGCTGGCAGTGATTGCTTGCACTGCTTTCCGAATCGTGCGTTCTCCCGCATACAACTCGTGTGCGCCGACAATAATTGTATCTTTTGCCATTGCTACGCTTACTCCAAATCGATCGCGTGCACGTGTATCCGACCCGTAAAGGACTTGCTGTAAAACGAAGAAAATGTCGTTGCTAGAACGACGAACAAACACAAGCACTAGCCCACTATCCACAGCGTCAACGGCGCCATCGCTGCGATAGGTGTGTCGATGAGCACCAACCACCAAGGTAAAGGTAGAGAGCATATCTAGGTCCAGTGCGTTCCCAAAACGATCTCCCGGTTTCATTTCTGGCACCTCCTGTATCAGCATTTGGCGAGTTTGGAAGTAGCCCCCCACAAGATCGAACACGAATACGGCACCCGTGCTCAGGGCATAACCTGGGGCGCCAACCACAATTGTCGTAGTGACAGTCCCCGAAATCGCCACCGCCTCGCCAAAACGGTCGCCTGGAGTGATCGCATTAGGTGCCGCACTGAGAGTTTGGAACAGCAGCCACTTGTCCACTCCGTTGTACTGATAAACGAAAGCACGGCCCTCCTCGTCGAAGGCCCCTGGAGCGCCCACCACTGCGAACGGGTCGAAGAAAGCGACAGCTGCTCCATATTCACGCATATCATCAACCTGCTCGGCCGGGGGAGAAAACTTCGTGTACTCTGACCAGGTATTCAGAACACTACTCCGCGTGAACACGTAGGCGGCACCGCATTGCAATCCTTTGGCACGTTCACCGTCACTTCGAAACGTTCCGGCCGAGTACTCGTGTACCCGGGCAATTCCAACACCACCAGCCTTTGCAAGCGCACTCGAATCAACAGTAAGATCAGGAATGTTGCCAGAGTCATCGCCGTGATCTCCCGCCCGTAAGGTTAGGCCAATTTCAGTCCCTGCACACAACGTGTTAAACGTCGTGTCGATTTGAACCTTGCCAAAGTCTACAGACATGACTTTTGCGATCGCGGACTGCAACTCTTGCACATTTGCGTCAAACGCAATTGGATCTGATGGCTTTCCATTGAAAAGCAACCGCAAGTACCCTCCATCAGCGTCGCATAGCAGTGACTGCCTCTCAAAATCACCAAAGATGGCAGCAGCAGGGGCACCGACGAGCATGGTATTGCCTTTCAAGCTTACACTTGAGCCAAACAAGTCGCCGCCCCTCGTGTCATGCCCTTGAATAGTCCCTCCCTGCTGCTTCCAATCATTGTTGCCTCGAGTGAAAACTGCAATCATGCCAGCCGAACCTCCAGGTAGTCCAGCATTGGTGCTTGAGCTATCAGATTTTAACGGGGATGGCTGGTAGCCGCCGACTTGGACGACAACACGCGCGTTTGTTCCTCTCAACTTCGTTATCACTGGTACAATTGCAGGTAAGTTTCCCGACGTATCTATCACCGGGCCATAATCGTTTTTTGTGTTTACCTGTACAAAGGTAACAGTCCAGGAGTATCCACCGTAGATGTTCATTGACGTCGTTCGGTGAACAGTGACATCATTCACGGAAACGAGCTTCTCCAGTGCGACTTCGACATCATTGTCGCTGGCGGCGACGGGGATATCGTCCGTTTCATCGTTGGGGAAGAGATCCGTGCGGAACCGCAGCCTGAAGAATCCGGATAATCGACCTTGGCCATCGCGCTCCGTACGCACCGTCACACCGGCTCCATATCCGGTCAGCAGTACACCTTGAGGCAAGAGCTGGGGTACATTGTAGAGTGTATCACTCGCTGTGAAAGTAATACTCCACGAGTAGCTGTTCATCAAGCTAGGCACCGAGCGTGAAATACTCCAGATATTCAAATGTAAATCCTGTGTCAAGATCGTCGCTAATTCGGCTTCCTCGACGTTGAATTTGATGTTCCGCGTGATGAAATTGCCCAACTGCAGCGTCATCGTGCCGCCAAGCGCGGTCGAAGGAACTGAAATAACTGCTGCATTTCCGCCTCTGCCATCTCCGATAGATGCTAAACGTCCCGTGAGCTGGCTGCTAGCCACCGTCAGTGCGTCCAGTGGGCCCTCTGCATAAAGGAACGTAATGTGCCAAACGTACCCGTTGCTGCAGCCGCAGTACGTGTTTGGTAGCCGACTCACGCTGAGCGTCTGGGGGCCAAATCCCAAATCCATCTCCAATGCTACGCTCACTTGCGTGGGGTCTGCATTGTACGCTAGTCGGCGAGTAGGCCCAATAAAACCAAGTTTCAGGAAGAAAAAGCCACCGATTGTCTCTCCAGGGGACGCCGTGCTAGTAAGAATCTGTACAGCTGGCTGCTGCTTCGCCGTTGTTTGGAGAACCTGGATCTCGTTGACATACGTGTCTGCATCGCCCAGAGCGGTCACGATCTGTACAGCGGCCACAGGTTGACTCGCTCCTGGTCCACCAAGCACGAGAGTGTCACCATCCACGTCGACACTCGAGCCTAACTGGTCACCACTCGCGTAGGGCGAGCTGCGCAACCCGTATACAGCCGAGGAAAGCACATCAAAACTCGCACTAGTCTCCAGCATTGTTTGATCGTATTGCGCACTGAATTTCACCCTGTAATCAAAGCCGAGGCGATCTACCACAAGGTCGGTAAACGTACTTCTCCCGAAAACGATCGGCTTCACCGTGGCACCAAGCAATCGACCTCCTGGTGGATTCAAGTGCAAATCAACACTCTGTGTCGGGGCAATGCTCGAACTTGAAGTGCACGTTAGAATTCGAGCGCCGTTTAGCTCCAGAGCTGTTGTACCAGCATAGTCAAGTGCAAGCGCAGTGTCGCCAGTTTTGATCGTGTATTCGAAACGCAGCGCTGTACCTGGACTGCCGCTGACATAAACTCCATAACGTGTAATTGTTGTGGCTGCTGAGGTCGAAAGGGACGATACGGGGCTAGGCTGAAAGCGTAGTCGCGGGGTCGGTCCTTGTATCCCTAGTGCGCCTCTATCGATTACCACACAGGAGCTGAATGTCACCTCCGCTACTACCGTCTGGGAGACTTTGTACAGCCCTTCAGGTGAGATAAAGCGTGCCGACACAATACTTGGTTTGCGGCCATTGACCTGAAGGTTTTTGTTAAAGCCCAGACTGCCCTGGGTAAACGGATAGGGTAGATTTACGTCTGCCACCGTAGTCGGGTTTGTCGATAGATGCAGGATCGCTGTTGGAATTGTATCACTGACGCTGGTAGTCGAGTCCAGCGAGTGATGATCCACATACTCCATATCCACCGAGTAATCATTTTCTTGAACAGTGTAGATGAAAGTAAGCACCGTTGTGCCACTTCCGCTGCTGTAAATTGCTTTGCGAGCAGCTGCGCCCATGTCTAGCCACATGAACGGAGCTCCTTTCACTACCACATGATGGCTGAAGGACACCGTTAAAGCAAGCTGGTCACCGCAGCGATATATTCCATTGGAAGCGGGTGACGAGACACTCAGTACAGCAGGAACCGTATTACCCTTCACATTCAGCGCGACTCCAAGTGGCACAGGAGCAGGCAGCGTCAGCACCGCATCTGTCGTAGGTGTGGTTGAAAATCTCTTGATGGAGGACTGACCGCTGTTCAGAGTCAACGCGCTTTCGTCCACGTACATGAGGTCTGCTGCTACATCGCCGACTTGCACCACATACTTGAATAACAAGAGACGCCGGACATTATTGGCGTAGCCCTGGCACAGAACGGGCTTCCCGCCTTTCGCAGTGTTGAGTAGCAGCACAGGTGCTTTGTCTGGATACGCACTGGGGGGGGGCTCAACGAATACCTCCAGATCCATCTCAACCACAATTTCAATCACGTCACCGACAACAAATACCCCACCGTTAACGGTTGGGGCAGTGGTAACAGCGTATACACTCAGGACGTGGGGCGTACTCGTGTCGATCACGATGTTGGCAGGGAGTAACCTGGTCCCTGCGAGCGATTTGTCGACAGGCTGTGCGTTGTAATTAATCAATTCACAATCCGGCGCAGTGCACACCACGGCGTTGTCGTTAAACTTGTCCAGATCTGGTGTCGCTTCTCCATCCTTCACAATGTGCAGGAATACTAGCGTATACGTCGAGCTACCAGAAGCATACGGCACCAAGGTGCCAGTGTTAATCTTCAGCGACGGAGGTGTTGCTCCAGAAAGCGCAATTTCATCGGTGAACGTGAGAGACAGCGTGATAACCTGTTTCGTGCCATAGATCCCCGCAGCTACATCCGCCGTGAAGCTCGCGATCTTCGTCACAGTGCTGAGTGCGCGATCTACAATAATCGGAGGGCTCAGGGACGGCGGATCCGGCAGCGTTAAAAACGCGTCTAAAGTCGGCGACATTGACGTTCGTCGAATTGTTGCTCCATTTAATACCAGTGCAGATCTTGAACGGTAGTTCATTCCATCCGGGGCTCGATCTCCCAAGCTTACAGTATACGAGAAAAAGAGTGCCTGTGTTCCATTCCCTGACTTGTACACCGCCTGGCGATTGTAGTCTCCCACGGCCAACAGCACCGACGGAACACCTTTCGTGATATCCACAGTTACAAGGGCTGAAAAGCTAATGCTGATAACAACTTCATCGCCTCGGGTGACAGTCGTCGAGGGTGCAGAGAACACAGAAATTCTTGATACGGTTGGAGGAAGACCGTCAATGGCCAGCTGAGCATTGCTTGCCAGGGACTTCCCTGCAACGGTAGTCGCCCCCAACGAGATTACTGCGGCCGCCCCAATTGTTCCCGAGGAACCAACAAGATTGCGAGTAATTGATCCTCCATTAAGATTCAACGCTGCGTTGTCCCGGTAGTTCAGGAAGCCGCTACCTGCGGTATCACCAGCTGAAACCCGATACACAAACGTAAGCACCTTGGATCCACTCCCAGAAGAATAACCTGCAGGGCGTTTGATGGGACCAGTCTCGAGAAAGAGCCGCGGAAATCCCGTTACCGCTACTGGCTTGGTGAATCTTATCAAGATTTTCATCTCATCTCCAGGCGCGTAGATGCCGTTGCTCGTGCCACTCGTGACACCCACCGTTGTATCAATCGTAGGGATAGCTGTATCGATAACGATGTTGTTAGCGCTGGAAAGCTTCAGTGGGACGGCAGACATTGTCACAACAGCATCGGTTGTCGGTCGCTGGGAGAAATGCTTGATAAAGCCACCATTGAGGTTAACATTGGCTGTCACGGCTAGCTTTGAAGCCGCATCGCCATTCTGGACAGTGTAAACGAATACTAGAACGTTGGTATTGTTCCCGCTAGAGAATACCGCGTTCCGTGTTCCTCCCGAGCCGCCAACGGTTGAAAGAGCTACTGGCAGCAACGGGCTGCCGTATACGGCCACGGGCTGCGAAAACTGGATTCGTAGATTAATCTGCTGTCCTGTACCATATTCACCGTCACCGGGGTTCGAACAGGTCACGGACGAGATCACTGGCGCAGTCGTACTGATTACCACCGCGCTGGTCCCAGCTAGAGAGTTCGCGCTGCCCACCACTGGAAGCGTAAGAATCGGCGTTTTGCCGTTTCGGTCGGTGATCATTCCGCCATTCAGTGATAGAGCTGAAGTGGACGTGTAGTCCAAGTCCGCAGTATTGTCTGTGACCACGACGTCGTATTCAAAGATGTACGTGTTAGACCACACGGTGGTGGTCGCGACAGCCACCGCTTTACCATTGGCCCCAGCCCCGTTAGCTGAAGATGCAAGCTGTAAAGTGGGCGCACCTTTCATAGATACCTCGTCGGAAAACGTGACTTGAACGGACACCCGGGCGCCCACGCCATAAGGCATCGGGAATGTCGCGCTAGTAATCGCACGGACGCTTACAACAGTCAAAAGCGGGGCGCCGGAAGTATCAACCACAATACTGGAGCTTACAGACGCGCTGGAGACCAGCGAAGCCGTGACACTTCCTGTCTCTAGAGAAGAAACCACATTTCCACCAGAGTCCAGTAGCGCTACAATCGGCTGTTCGGCGTTGGGCTGGCCGTCCAAAACACCATCCGAGAGATTGCGCTGCAAGAAGAGAGACACGGGGTTCCCAGTAAGCACGTCAAACGTATCTGACACTTGAGAGATGTCCGACTTCTTCCACGTGTTCTTGCCTTCCACCTTGTTGTAAAGTGTGAAGCGTAGCGAATATCCATCGCCAGCTTTATCAATTTTCAGGCTGCGGAAAACAGCAACGCCCTTCTGAACATTCGCCGTGAGTGCATCGGTCGGCGTAAGCGTACCACGTGACGGATTTGCAGCGATTGCCACACGAATGACACTTGAGCTGTCTGCCTCGAGAATATTTCCACCTGAATCGAGAAGTCTGAGCACAGGTTGGGTAAGGAAGGCCTTGCCGCCGGTGGATTCGCCAGGTGTGCTTCTCAATTCCAGCCGATTGCACACGCCTGCTGCCACCGTGAAAGGATTTGTGACCACCGTATTGCCCCCTTCCAATGCCAGATCCGTCGTGTAGCGTAACTTGTACGGTGATCCAGCAACGTCGATGAATGCGCCGCGAAAGCGAGCGATGCCGGTAACAATCGATATATTCAGGAGAGCAGCTGGCTGCAGCAAGCCCCCCACCGGGTTGACTTCAATCTCGATCCGCACAGAACCCTCCGTTATAGTCGACACAAGGTTACCACCCTTGTCTACGATGCCTGCAGTTGGCTGGGGCAGGAAGGGTGTGCCACCATACGCCGTACTAATATCTGCCAGAATCGCAAGACTGTACTTGGGCCCCACGACAACGTCGAAATCTGATGTTTCCGCCCGCACACCATGGTAGAAGGATGAAAAAACGAGCGTGTAACCTGCGTCCGCCTTGCTGATATATAGCCCCGAGCAACGCGCGATGCCGTTCACGAAGGAGAACGCACTTCCCAACGGGTAGATGGCTGCGAACCGAGACGGGTTTACGCCAATGCTGACCGACACCGTGCCACTGCTCTCTGTAGTGAGGATATTGCCACTGTCATCTGTTAGCGCCAGGACAGGCTGCACTGAGAGTGGCTCGCCAGCAGTCGACGTCAGCGGCTGCACCAGGACAGTCAGCTGCTTGGCCACAGTCCCGAACGCGAGCAAGAACACAACGATTAGTAGCGCAGCGCATACGTGCAGTCCACGCTCAGCTTGCCTGCATCCTGTCATCACAGCCAGTGGCACAAGTAACAGCAGCAGCGCCAGACAGGTTAGTCACGTGAACATCAAGAGCCCGCGAATGATGGCAACAAAAGATTGATTCAGGATCTTGGGGCGCGACCTTTCACCATTCAATTCACCTTGGCACTCTTGGTCAATCGCTCAATGCTGCTCAACGCAACTACTTCGTGTAGAATCCATTGTAGTCAAGCCGCGTGCACAAGTTTGAAAGGTGCGAGTTTTGCTGGACAACACAACACAATGTCAATCGCTAATGGACAACAACACATATTTCAAGGCCGTCTTACCTGCAACAATGATCGCCGCAGCAACTGCTGCATGAACTCCCCGAGCAACGAGTCAAACTGGTTCTCCAAGTCGTTCGTCATGCGCACAAACGGGTTCTCTTCGTCACCCTCTGTTAGTGCACGCTTCACGTCATCCGACAGTTCCTTTATTCGCGTGCGTCGCATGTCTACATGCGAAGACTGCCGCCGCCGCAGCACACCACCTTTCTTCTTCCCACCAAAGGTTCCTTTCTGACGCTGGTAGCTCGCCAGCGCGACTTCCGCTTCCTCGCGCGCCTTCTTCTCAGCTCGTCGGTCCCGCTCCGCCTCCCGCTCTGCCTTAATGGTCTCTTCGTCCAGAAAATACGGTCGTGTGAAGCTCTCAATGCTGTTCGCGAAGGTCATGCATACTGTCATGAGCCTCGTTAGAACACGCAGGAGGTCCGGGTCTGTCAGCAAGCACTCCTTCAGGCAAATGTCAAGGAACTCGCCCTGATACTCTAGAATATCGTCCACGGTGCTCACGCTCGCGAGCTGTTGCTGAAAGTCGTGCCAACGCGGTGAGATGACCTCGAACATCATGTAGTACACGAAGTTCTGCTGGAAGTGAAGCATTCGCTGCCGCAAGCAGAACGATGGCCCAAGGGCCGAGCGCAACGACAACTCCTTCGTTGCCTGGTGGTTCAGCCAAGCATCACAAAGCTGCCGCTCCACATGCTTGCAAAAGAAGATGTGCCGGAAAATCATTTGGTACTTCGTCAGCGCGCCGCACGAGATCACGAGCGACAGCGGCCACTTGACGTTGTAGTCGAGCGTGAACGCATCGATAACCTTGTAACCAGGGTGGCCAATGGACGAGGACTCGAACGTCGTCAACGAATCTCTAGGCCCTTTCTGGGCGCGCTGATGAATAGCCTCCATGTGAGAAATGAGATTATGCGGTGACAGGAAACACTGGAGGTCGTCCTTGTATGGATCTGATGAGCAGGTTGAGGTTTGGAGCGATAGGTGAAGCAGCGATTCCAGTCGGGGCAGCGACAGTTTGTCTGCCCGCAACTTGAGCTCCACTTCAGCGACATCCATAAAGTCTACAAAAAAGTCTCCTTGGTCCATCAGGAAATAGTGCTTGAGTGAGATCAAGCGGTTCTGCAGGTCGTTCTCGCGCACAAACAGATCCAGGAGCATTCGACTGGCAAATCCATGAGCTTTGTCGATCAGTTCTTCGTAAGTCGACTCGCGTGAGGAGAAAACGATCTCCCCGGCGAATGGACAGTCCACCTGACGGTGGCATGTGCGGAATACATTCAGGTATTTGCCCGCAGTCAAGATTTTCTGGGCTACTCGTGAAAGGAAAAGCGGCACTTGCGACGCACGAACAGTGTATCGACTTTGCCAGTACGTGGAGTATGGGTTGTCTTGCACGTCCTCCTTGCTTACTTGGTCGTCTCGTCGAATCATAAACTCATCGTAAGGATCCACGAGATCTCCATGGTAAATCCACCGCTCCACCATTTTCAGATATGGTACACTGGCGCGCTCCATAAGAAATGAAAACACCTTGCGAGCATTTGAATCACCAGCCAACGAGGAGTTTATTCGCTGAATCTCCGTCAGCAAGGAGCCACCACCGATGGTTTTGCGGCAAGCATCTACCAGCACGCTTAACATCTCCATTGTTCGCAAGCTTGGTTGCACATGATACCACAATTTCTGGATAGTAAAAGGAGCTGCTCCATCTGCACTTCTCGACTGGTGCTCCAGCTGACCCACCATGATTGTGTATTCCTTCACCAGCGTTTTCAGTGCTGCACACAGCGCATGGCTGACCTGACCATACTCATACCGTGAATACTGTTCGATGTAGAGAGTCAGCTTGAGGTAGAACTCGCCCAGAGAAAGACACCGCGACGCCAGAGTCAGCAGCGACGGATCCATGCCAGGTTGGTTGAGCCCAAACTTAAACGAGCGCATCGATTTGGCGGCATCAACGCCACGAGTCTCGGTAACTGCTAACTTGATGTAGCGGCCTTCAACACCGAGAAGGATGTACAGCAGGTCATCCACAACGATTGATTCTTGCACGGATGGTGGATACGTAGACAGAGGTGGCAAATTCAAATCACCGTCATCCGCAACATGATGCCGCTTCGCCTGCGGCTGCACAAATGCCTCACTGGTCAGGTACGGGCGCTCCCGATTCCAGTCTGGATCGTAAGGTAGATTCGACTTGGTCACCTTCCATACCTGCAGCGTGTCGTTGATACCATCATTTTCCTTGCTAAGAACGACCGTCGAAGTCTGCGCATTGTCACTGTCATAGCGGTCAGCGCGTACAGATAGATACAGGTCCGCCGTGTTCATCTTGAGCATTACGTTGTCGCTTGTAGCAATCGCTTTCTGCTGACCCCATAGTCTGCTGACGGTGTCTACGGGCGCGAATGGGTCTGGGTTGCCTCCAGCAAATTCCTCGCAGCCTTCATCAAGAGGGTTGACGATCCTCCACTTTTCGTTATTCGAAATCACCGGTCCTTTCTTCATGGTCAACGTCTGCGTCGCCGCATCAACCGACAAAAACTTTCCTCTACAGCTCCCTGAGGCGCAGTAAAGCGACACGACGTCCGAGTAGTGCACTTCGGCGCAGTCCGCGCGTAGCGTGGTGTTTTGCAGCACAAAAACCTGGTCTTCATCTCCATCCAACCCGTCACCACTCACGTCAATCTGCACTGCAGGCGACGGTCGCGCCGCGCGTGCGATCCCCGCCGATGAACCTGATCCAGTGGTTGTTCCCGTCGGTCTCGGTGGCAACTGCGACGCCGTCTGATGATGATGGTTAGCCTCCTTGACCGCTGAGATCCTCAGACACTGGCGACTGCTGAGCCGCAGCCTTATGGGCGAGTTGTAGAGGATCTCAGCTCCACAACTGGAGGGTTCTCTATGTCCCTCGTCTTTTTCTCTGTGGAAAGGGCGTGTGGACGCCGCCGTAGACGACGAGCTGCTGATCGCCGCCGCGTAAATGGAGTGTGCCGAAGCGAAGCTGGCCCCATACTGCGACGAAGAGGCCGAGGCGGACATAGATGCCAGAGCCCGATCAGGCTGAGCACCCAGCAGGCTGTCAACACGGCTGAGCATGGCTCGGTGGGGTGAGAGTTGTGCGCTGGCGTCGTAGTGGCTGCTGCTGACGCTGTAGAAGGACGAGGAGCGCGGCGTGCTGCGCGTGGAGCTGTGGTTGGTGGGCGTGGTATTGCTGGTGTTGGCTCCGCTGGTGTTGAGGTTGGGCGACGTCTTGCTGAGCTGCTGGCGCTGCTTCTCCATCTCCAGACGCGTGCGGGGCGACAACGGGTCCTCCGTGGCCACCCGCAGGGCCGAGGACGTCGAACCGCGCGACGAGAGGCCGCCAGCGCGTAGTTCACTGAACGTGGGGACACGTCCAGCACGCAGCGGCCCCTGCTTGGCGGTTGGAGGGCGCAGAGAGGCCTCGGGAGGCGGCGGCGGAGGCGGCTCGTCCGGGTGCGGCATCTTCTTGTTGACCTTTTTGAAGATGGCGTGGTGAGCGCGGGATTGCGTTAAGTACGAATCTAACGCTAAGTGCGAAGAAGTGATGCTTGAAGCACTTTCGTTATTTACAGGAAGGACGAACTACGTGGCCATGAGACTCCCGGTCTCCGTCGGTTTGGTGCTGTGCATGCTGCTGCTGTGGCTCTCGGGCGCGGTCTTCACGCCTGCGGAGGAGAAGGGCGGTGTGCTGGCGCTGTCTGTGGCTGAGTGAGTGTCTGGAACGGCCACGTTCTGCTTCTCGTGGACTAATTCTCTCTGCAGTGTCATTCTGCGCCACATCCGGCCCTGGGTCTACGTCACCGCGGGCTTCTACCACCCGTACATCGTACAGGTGAGTGACGGACTGGGGATAGCGGCTTCGTTTCTCGTTGCTGACTGATTCTTCCTGTAGCTGGTGTTCGTCCTGCCGCTGGCCTTTGGACTGGCCAAGCGCGTGGAGCCTGACCTTGGCGCCTTCAACCTCGTGCGGATGCTGCTGTTCGCCAACACTGCGGCGGCTGTTGTGCTCTTCGTGGACCTCTTTGTTCTCTACGTCATCTCCCGGGACCCCCTGTACCTGTACGACGCTGCATTCAACTGCGTTGAAAGTGTACTGAATCTAACGACCGTTTTTTTTTATGCAGGGAGGCGAGCTTCTCGGGCTTCACGGGTGGAATCACAGCCTTGCTGGTGGCTTATATGAAGCCGACGCCGTTTGCGACCGCGCCCCTCTTCCCGGGCGTTCCGCTTCGTGTACGTTGTTATACTGTTTCGGTGTTCCTTGTTCGATATGCTCACTATGATGAGATTTTGGTTTTCAGTTCTACCCGCTCGTTGCGTGCATTATCTTCGCGCTCTGTTCCATGGCCGGTCTTGCATTCACTGCTGTCCCGGCAGTTCATCTGATGCTCGTGAGTGCGGGACCGTTCTCGGTGCTCGGCGGATACTTCGGCTGGTACTACCTGCGTTTCCTGAACAAAAACCGGGACCAGACGGTCGGAGATGTGTCCGACGAATTTGCCCTGGTCGTGTTGCTTCCCGACTTCTGCACGTACGTATCACCCGGCTACAAAGTCTTTTACGGGCCATTCATATACTTATTGTTTTGCTTCAACAGACCACTTGTTGGCCCCGTCGCGAACTTCTGCTTCAGCGTGGTCAAGCTGTGCGGATTCTTCAAGAAGCGCGCAGCACAGAAGCCCAAAATGCTGCCGATCCTCACGGTACAAAGGGAAACCCTGCAATGAAATGTCGATGGAGCTCGTTCTAACGGTGGTGATGTTGTGTTTGGTCTACAGGAAATCAAGAATGATCCGATTGCCGAACGCCGAAAGTGGGTTCAATTGACAATATCGAGCATCCATTCCTTGTTGTACGGGCCTAACAACTTGTCTGTTTATTTCCTTAGGGCGCGCGCTATGAAGGCTCTCGATGAAAAGTTGGCCAAGCTCGCTCATGCTCGCAGTGACAACGGAGCATCATCGCTGTTGTCTGTTGAAGTCCGCGATGACGGCGACGATTGAAGCATCCCCGACGTAGAAAGGATGGGTTGAGCGTGATGAATAGAGCAGCACGAACGGGACCACTCGATGCGTGTTTGCACAAGAATTCTGCATTTCTGCAAAAGTTTCAAGTCCAATGCTGTGCAACCCAGGGTGCGGTGGCTCTGTGTGGCTTCGGTAGAAGAGGAAAGCACACGATTCTTGTACTTGGCGGCGGTGCGGCAGCCTTATCATCTAGACTGCGGTATTCGATGATCTGCCCTGGAAACGTGTCTTCCAGGAAGCAGGCGTCAGGATGAGCCATCTCGAGCCAGTGGTCAAATTTGTAGATGTAGCTGTTGACTGCGGCAAAATGCGCTTGGAGGAAACTGTAGATGAACTGAAGCGACTTGACGCCGCCTTCGTCGTTGTCGATGCGCCACGCCATGATGCTGCTGTTGTGCCCGCCTTCCCGTTGCTCGTTGGCCATTTGATCCGTCTTTAGTAACGCCAACACACCTGCTGGTGGCGACCACCTCAGCAAGTCGGTCATACTGCCAACAATCACCGTGTCGAGATCAATGTACAGACACCGCGAGTGACCCATGACACGCAGACTCGCAGACAGAGCACCGGAAAATAGTTGACATTTGTTCCACCAGCCTTTCCACCCGGCGTCCAGCAGCAGGATCGTCAAGTTTCCGTGTACGTCAATGCCGTCAGCATTATCCGTCAGGCAAACGAACGCCAGATGCAGCTCCCCGCAGTGCCTCATGGCGGAATTGTACAGCTTGTTCACGTACTCGGCGTCGTACTTGGTGCCCCACTTGACGCAGACGACAGCAACCCCTCCCTCCTCATTCTCCTGGTTACACGCATCGTCTTCCCCACTTCCATCAACAATCTTCTTGTCCGTCCTGGTCGCCTGAGCTTGTCCCTCTATCGGCAGCACTTTTCTCACTAGCTCGTCGGGCATGTCCTCTCTTACTGCTTCCGCCCCAATATCACGCTCCAAATACACCCAGCACTCCCGCACAGCCTCCCTCTGCCTCCCCAGTCTCCGTAGCAACATGTTGCGGTTGTAGTGTGCTTCCTGACAGCTTGGCCGCAGCGTTAGCGCCCGCGCACAAAGATCTAACGCCTCGACAAGGCGTCCGGCATCGGCAATGGCCAGCTGCGCGGCCAGGTTCACCAACGCCTCGACGCATTCTGGTTCCTGCTGCAGTATGTCGTCATACAGTGCCATAGCGTCTGCTCTTCGGCCACGCGTGGCCTCCGTGGCCGCGAGCTCGAACTGCCACTGGAGTCGCTGTCTCTGCGTCTGTGCGCCGTCTTCCGGTCCGCCACCATCGCTGCGCGCGTCCAGGCCCCGCAGCGCGCAGCGATAGTGTGAGGCAGCGCTGTCATGCCTTCCCGAGGCGGCCAGCAGTGCCGCTAGTCGTGCGTGCCATGGGGCGTCACGAGCGGCTCCATTCGCGATCCTGTCGCCTGCCATAAGTTGAAGTGGATGGATACACCTGTGAAAACGCATCAACCTGAGTTTCGGAGATTGATGTATTGTACACCAAACTTCACGAACTCGCGAGGAAGCGGCGCCTCAGTCTCTGTAAAGAGCGAGAGAGCAAGAGCCTGCACTTCATGACCGTCTACAGCTGGGGCCGCGGCGAGGACGGGCAGCTGGGCCTGGGCGACACCAGCGACCAGCATCGACCTGTGCCTGTGGAGGCGCTGGCCGAGCGCCGCATCGTGCAGATCGCGTGTGGAAGCGGCCACACCGTCGTGCTCACAGGTACAGTAAAACTCGACCATATAATGCAGCTCAACCCACCACAGTTTATATTAATTCATATTTTTGCTATGCCAGACGAGGGCGAGGTGTACACTTGGGGCCGTGGGGACGACGGCCGCTTGGGCCACGGCGACAACGGCTGGAAGTTCGTGCCGCGACTGGTCGAAGAGCTACGCGGCAAGAACGTGCGCCAAGTCACGTGCGGCAGCTACCACACGGCGGCCGTGACGGTCTCGGGGGACCTGTACACGTGGGGCGGCGGCATGTACGGCAAGCTGGGCCACGGCAACGAGACAGGCCACTCGACGCCCTTCCTGGTGGAGACGCTCAAGGGCATGCAGGTGCGCCAGGTGGCCTGTGGTAGTCGCCACACTGTGGTGCTGCTGGAGAACAAGGACGTGTACACGTGGGGTGACAAGGAGAACGGCGTCTCTGGCCATGGGGACACGGAGGGCCACCAGTATCTACCCTGTCCTGTTGAAGAGCTACGCGGTAAGTCTATCGTCCAGATCTCGGCCTGTGGCTTCCACACGGCGGCGCTCAGCGAGTTCGGAGAGGTCTTCACCTTCGGAGAGGGCAAGTTTGGCAGGCTGGGACACAACTCTGAGCGTAACCAGCCTGTGGCCCGCTTCGTGGAGGCCCTGGCCGGAAAGAGAGTCAAGCAGGTGGCGTGCGGGGGCTTCCACACTGCGGCAGTCACGGAGACGGGAGAGGTATATACGTGGGGCGGCGGCGAACACGGCCAGCTCGGCCATGGCGACAAGGTGAACAAAACAGTGCCGACTCGCGTGGAGAGCCTCGTGGAGAAGCTGGTCGTGCAGATCACGTGCGGATGGAGTCATACAGTCGCTCTCACAGATACGGGCGAGGTATTTACATGGGGAAATGGCGATCATGGCAAGCTGGGACACAACGACACAACCAAGGTCACACTGCCGAAGCTAGTGGACGTGCTGGAAGGCAAACGCGTGATCAGTGTGGCCTCGTACAACGAACACACCGTCGCGCTGGTGGATCCGGTGGCGATGCTGCGAGCCTCTATGCTCACGTCTTCCTATGTGGGGGACATGCGCCAGCTCATCGACAGCGCCGAGTTCTCGGACGTGACTTTCCTCATCGAAGGCCGCGCCGTCCATTCGCACCGGGCCATCCTGGCCGCTCGCAGCGATCACTTCCGCGCCATGTTTTCGTCTGGGATGCGCGAGTCGCACGAGCAGGAGATCCCGCTCATGCATACCCGAGTGCCCGTGTTCCTCGCGCTGCTGGAGTATATTTATGTGGACTCGATCAACGTGGGGGCGGAGATGGCGCTGGAGCTGTACGCTGCCGCCGATCTGTACACGCTGGACCGGCTCAAAGGCCTGTGCGAGATCATCGTGCAGAAGAACATCAACGTGGAAAACTCGGCCGCTCTGCTCCAGTCCGCCGACGACCTGCACTCGTACCGACTGCGCGAGATCTGCCTGTCGTACATGGTGCTGAACTTCGACATGGTCACAAAGTCCGACGGCTTCGCCAGCCTGTCGCGCGATCTCATCCTGGAGGTGTTGCAGAACCGGTAGAAAAGGTAGACAAGCAAGCAAGACGACGACGACCCGCAGCGGCCAAGGCGTAGCGACACCCCCTGAACTTTTGGACTTGCATGTTTCTCCGTGCCAGCCTCTCCCCGAGGAGAGTTTCCTCGTACTGTATACGAAAAAAAAACAGCTATCATTATTACCCGTAAGCTCACCATCTTCTCACGCTTCGTCTTCGTCATCCGCGTTGATGACCTTCTGGAAGTTCCAGTCGTGCACCTCGATGCGCTTGCCCACGTCTTCCAAGCTCGTCGTCACGACGTCCAGCCAGAACTCGGCCAGCCGCAACTCCGCTTCTATGGCCACGTGCTTGTTCTCAGCGCGATGGAAGTCGCTGTTGCTCTTCAGGTAGGCGCGGTGGGTTTCCCGTTGCGCCTCACGCTTCTTCTCCAATAGAGGGTTCACGACAGGAGAAAACGTGTGGTGAGTTCCCTTCCCACCGGATGATCTCGGAGGTGTCGACGTGCTACTATAGGAGACCGTGACGGGCTTCGCTGGGGTTGAAGACCCGTGCGCTGGGGCAGGGGAAGACGAAGCAGCACGGGCGTCATGATGGAAGGGACGGCGACTGTGAGCATTGTGGTTGTAGCCTTGGAACTTGTCGTGAGCGTTGTCCCTCTGGTGGACCCCGTTGCTTTCAGCGATAAAAGATCGATGTGTTTCCTCCTTGCTTGAGGCCAGCTCGCTCGGTTTGCCGTTGCCCTGCTTCTCTTCTTCCGTCGAATCGATCGATTTCACCTTTGGTGGAGTCTCCTCCGGCGAGGACAATGCCGGGGGCGACTGCTTGGCAGCCGGTTCGACCGACCGTCTGTCACCATTCCGGTCATTGCTCCGGTCCCGCGATGACCCCGACTGCGACGCTGCATCTTCACTTCGACCCCGACGAGAATCAGACCGTGAACGACTTCTGCGGTCACGATCACGACGGCGCGGACTGCGACTACGCCGACGGACGCTGGTGCTACGACGGCGTGGACTGGCAGAATGTTTGCGCAGGCTTGGAGAACGCCTACGAGGACTTGGGGAGCGTCTACGTGGGCTGGGGGATCGTCGTCGTGGACTGGGAGAGCGTCTCCGCGGGTTGGGAGAGCGTCCACGAGAACTAACACTGCGGCCGCGCGTGCTGACACTACGACGAGCAGGACTGCGGCTTCGTCTACGTGGGCTGGGGCTGCGGCGGCGAGGACTGGGGCTGCGCTGACGGCTTGGTTCCCGACGGTTCACGTAGTGGCCGCGTCTCTCGACGCTGCGGCTTCTGCTCCTCCTGCGTCTCGTCTCCCGTTCCCTCGTTCCTCTCTCCTGACGACGCTCGCTGGGGCTTCGCTGGCGCTGGTAGCTCTGGTAGCGCTCTCCTCCTCCGCGACTCCATCCCCTGGCACCCGACGATGACTGGCGCGGACGCTCCACGACGCTGCGGCTACGACTGCGGCGGTTATTGCTTCCGCTCGGGCTGCGGCTGAAGCTGCGTCTGCGGGCGCGCTGGGGGCTGCGCCGACGCGGCGAGCGGCTCACGGAGTAGCGGCGGCGACGATCCATCTCAAACTATCGACTGAGCTCCTTGGTGTGGTCGCACATCACATTGGCTCTTTTCATCCAATCAACGCCGAGAGCATAACGTCATACTGACGTCAAGCTTCTGCAGAAGGAAACACCCGAGCATGGCGCAGTACCGGCCCAAGCAGCGGCCGCCGCGCGCCAGCAACGCGCCCGTGCGGCTCCTAGACCGCCGAGGCGCCTCTGAACCGCTACTGGTGGTCACGCAGACTCTACCCCCAGGGCAGAAGAACAAGACCCCCAAGCCCCGACGCAGCAGCGCCAAGTTGTACCGACCCAAGCGTGACGACGCAGGGGTCAAGACGCCGCGTGCCGTTCAAGAACCTCCTCGACCACCTGTGGAGGACGTTCAAGTGCTGTTGCAGCGTCTTGATACGTGGGAGAAGGCGCTGAAAACCTTTAGGTTAGTGACAACAGGTTAATTAGGTTTTCTACTGCCACTAACTCAAGCGAATCCGTATAGCGAGAGTCAGGAAGGCGAGGAGGCACGTGTGACGTTGCGACGTACGTACGTGGAGCTGATCAATGTGTATCCGAAGACGGCCAAAAAGCTGGTACTGCTACTTGCTGAGAGGCTGGACGTGTTATTATGAGGAGATCTTAAGGTTATTGATCTCTGTTATGTGTTGATTGAATAGCGCGTCAGTGAGCGGCTCTGGAGGAGTTGGTACCGTGAAATCGACGGGCAGTCATCGGCCGTGCTGGCGTCGTGCTCGGCGTTCTACTCGAGGCTCGTGGATCAGCTGGAAAACTCGCTGCGACGGCCTGATCGCCTTGCAGACCATCAGGACGGACTCAAGTACTCGCTGCAGCTTTCGCTGGTGGCGCTGGGAGACGTAGCTCGATACGAGCAGAATCGACGTGAGAGGGGCGAGTGTCGCGACTGGACGGAGGCGAGAGAGTTCTACCTGCGAGCGTTGGAGGTGGCCCCGTCCAACGGCAAGGTGTACAATCAATTGGGTCTGCTGGCAGTGATTGATGGCAAGCTTGTTGATGGCGCGTACCTGTACGCGCGTAGCCTCGTGTGTGAAACACCGTTTTCCACCAAAGGCAACTTGCTGCACGTTCTGCAACGCGGAAGAAGTGGGGAGAAGCAGCCTCGCCCCCAGCAAGAGTCATCGGGTGAACCGACATGCGAGGCCATGGAGACGTTCTCGTCGCGCATGCTGTCGTGCTTGCACATGGTTTTATCTGGCGAAGATTCCAGGTCGGAGTGGAAGGCAGCCCTCGAGCAAATGCAGACCGCACTTACTCACCTCCTTGACGTGTGCGACCAGCAGGACGAAGCCATGCCGATCGACGGTTCACTTCTCGAGACTCTATCGTCGACGCTGACGCGCTCTGTGTGTCTGGCGATCGTATTTGCGCACAACACCCAGCACTCGATTGGCGAGGCCTCGAGCCGCCGCGTCTTTGATGAAGCGTTTGAAAATGGATCGGTGAACAAGTCGATTCAGGCTTCGCTTGCGTTCGGGAGTGTGACGGTGTCGTGCTTGCTCTCGAAGCTTACTGCGTTGTTGTCGGCTTCAGCAGAATCTACCCGGACGAAGTATTTCGCGAACGCTCTGCTGCCAGCGCTAAACACTTATCTGGACTGGCTGCATGTGCACCAAGCTCTTCTGGGGCAGCTTAACCCGTCTGCAAAAGCGTTACAAGGCAGCTGTGTTGAGTTGTTCCACATATTGTCGGCGAACGGGTTTGTCGAGAGAGGTCTCTGCTGTGCTCGAAAGCGGGATGGCGGACTTTCAAGCTCCATCCTTCCTGAGGATCGAGAGCTGAACGGCTTTTTGCCTTACGAGAAGGTACTCCAGGGTCGGTTTGCTGAAGAGCTCCTACCCGAAAAGAAGTCGCTCGAGTTGACAGAAGAGGAGCGTTTGGTGCTGCGAGTGTCACGATTCATGGCTCTGAGTGAGAGATACGTGTTCTCGGGGAAATCGCCGGCCACTGCTTTCCTGGAGCCTTCGTCGGAGCGTCAAGTATCCAAGCGTAGCGTATCAAAACCACGCGGAACTATCGGGCAAGCTAGCGCAGATCCGTTCGCCATGGATCCTGTTCTCGCTGGTCGGTTGTGCGTCTTGTGTAGTAATACGAGCACTTTCGCCGACGGTGTGTGCGAGTTTTGCGGGTACGAAGATGAGGACGACACCGTTTCCGATGAAGGAGAAGATGGCGAGATGAACCCCTCGTCCTGGATTCAAGAGTATGATGTTGCGTACAACAACAACGAGTCAAGCCCTGCGAGAGACGCTGCGTCGCCCCGCTCTGCCTCCCCTCGTTCGACTTCCGCTTCGTCTTCGCCTCAAACTGGATCGCCGATGTCTCCGCCGCCCCTTAAGCTCGAGACGGACTTCAAAACGATCATGTCAATCGGTGCCGAACGCGATGGCTTCCAAGATGGCTTGGCTGCCGACGAGGACCAACAACGCTTGATTGTGATCGACGCTCCGAACGTTGCGATGCGGCACGGCAAAGGCAAGATCTTTTCGTGTGGGGGCATTGAGCTGGCAGTGAAGTACTTCCAGGCGCTGGGCCACCGTGTCGTCGCGTTCATCCCGGACTACATGCTCCAGTCGGACGAGGAACGCGCCGAGCACGAGAAAGAGCAGGGCGAGGCCCTCACCGCCCCGAAGATCCCTGACAACGTCGCACTGCTGAGAGAGTTGGTCCACAAGGGCGTCCTGATCCCCACGCCTCCGCAGGACTACGACGACTCGTACTCGATCCAGTACGCTGGTCTGCACAACGGGTTTGTCGTGACGAACGACTTGTTTCGAGACCACATCGTCAACATGGTGGGCCCGCGAGAGCGCAAGGTGGCAATGCGCGCGTGGCTGCGAGCGCACCAGATCTCGTACTCGTGGGTGCGCAACGAGTTCTTGCCCAACCCGAACTTCAGGTACGAATGAGATCGTGCATGTACGTACAGCGTCCTGGCAAGTACGGGATCTGATGGGTTTGGGGTGCTTGTTAGGTTCCCCGACGCTGCTGACAAAGCATTCTAAGCGCTTGCCCGCATCCCTGTGGTAAGTAGGCGTGTTGAACACGCTATCTGCTGAGACGAGACACTGCAACTCGCGTCAAGTGTTGAAGTTCGAATGCACGACTTGAAGTCGCGGGCGTCATGCACCTTGAAGCAAGGCAACATACTTGCTCGAAGGAGGGCGAGCAAGTCTCCCGCCGCTTCCGTAAAAGACCAGCTGTCCCCTATTGACAAGAATGGGCGAGAGCTGCGCAGCGCTGAGGCTGCTCCATGGTGGACTGCAGCATGTTTCCATCAACCCTGCGACTGTGTACACACCCGCGTACAAACCTGCACTTAGCTACTGTAGCTCCACTGTGTCAGTCGACCTTGTGTCGACAGGACCAACTAACTGCATAAATACACTTAGGGCATGTAAACATGAACAACACCCCCAGTGCTCCTGAGAGGAAGAGCAGGGCGTTAGTGCAGAAAGGTTCATGACAAACCTTGTCGAAATTACATACGATGTGCATGGTACGGGGTGCGGTGACGGACGGATCCCCGTCGGCCACGTTGCCTCGCATCACGTGCACACCTGTCTGCCTGCCTGCCTGTAACGCTGCGTCTAGTGGAAGAGCTGGGACACCGACTTCTTGCTGTGGATGTTCTGGATGGCCTGCGCCAGGAGCGGCGCGATGTCCAGCTGCACGATCTTCTCGTTGCCCTCGCAGCTCTTGGGCAGCGGCGTGGTGTTGACGACCACAACCTCCTTGAGCACCGACTTCTTAATGCGGTCGTTGGCGGCTCCGTTGAACAGGCCGTGCGACGCGAAGGCGTACACGTTGCGGGCGCCGTGGTCGGCCAGGTGCTGCGCGGCCTTGCACAGTGTGCCGGCCGTGTCGATCATGTCGTCCACGATGATGCAGTCCGAGCCCTCGACCTGGCCCACGAGGTCCATGCGGTCGATCTCGCCAGCCTTGATGCGCTGCTTGATGATCATGGCCAGACCCGTGTTGGGCAGGCCGTACTTGCCCACGAGCCACTCCCGGAACTTCTTGGCGCGCGCGACTCCGCCGGCGTCGGGCGACACCACAACGGGGTTGACGAGCTCGTGGCTACCGAAGTACGAAACGCCGACCAGGCCGCCGTCCAGGTTGTCCACGGGCACATGGGGCCCGAAGAAGCCCTGGATCTGGCCGCAGTGGAGGTCCACGGCGATGACGCGGTCCACGCCCATAGCCTCCAGCAGGCGGGCCACGTCGGCGGCCGAGATGGGCACACGGGCCGCCATCTTGCGGTCCTGACGCGCATAGCCGTAGTACGGGATCACGGCGGTGATGCGGCGCGCCGAGGAGCGACGCATGGTGCTGACCATGAGCAGCAGCTCCATGAGGTTCTCGTTCACGGGCACGCACGTGGGCTGCACGATGTACACGTCCTTGCCGCGCACGTTCTCGTGCACCATGAGGTTGACCTCTCCGTCCGCGAAGCGCTCCACCGTGATCTTGCCCAGCTGCACGCCCACCAGCTTGGCCACGTTGGCCGCCAGCTCGTGGTTGGCGTTGCCGCTGAAGATCTTGAGTCCGTTGATTTTGGGCTGCTTGGCCACGGGCGCGGCCCGCGGGAACGAGTCCTCCGCCCGCGCAGCCTGCTGCTGCTGCTGCTGCGCGCCCAGGAAGGCGCCCGCGGCCGCGACACCCATGGCCAGCGAGACCTTGCCGTGACGAGCGACCAACTGGCGGAACATGCTGCCAATTGCTGGAGGGACGAGGGACCTTGAGAAATGAACGGGCTGACGGTGAATGAACTCGGCGATGGCTGGCCGAGACTCGACTTGGTGTGTTGCACGCATATATTGTGTGTTTCACGTAGTTTGTGTGACAAACACGATGTTGGTGTGACGCACATCATGATGGCTACACGCAAACCAAACACGGGCTCCACAAGAATGTGCGGCGATTTGACACCTTCGAGGCACTCCGCTATCCGCCACGCTGCCGCCATGACGACCCGCGTGCTGCTCATCGACAACTATGACTCGTTCACGTACAACATCTTCCAGGTGCGTCGGTTGTCATGCACTCGTATCGTCCTCCGTCTGACGCCCTCTCTTTCTGCTGCAGTACATGGCCCAGCTCGGTGCACATGTGGAGGTGCGGCGCAACGACCAGATCACGCTGGATGAGATCCGCGAGATGAAGCCCGACCGCATCATGATCTCGCCCGGACCGGGCTACCCCAAGGATGCGGGCGTGTCGTGCGACGTGATCCGCACGTTCGCCGGCCAGATCCCCATCGCCGGCGTGTGTCTGGGCCACCAGTGCATGTTCGAGGTGTTCGGCGGCAAGGTGGACCACGCGGGCGAGATCGTGCACGGCAAGGCGTCCGTTATGGTGAACGATGGCAAGGGCCTGTTCAAGGGCATGGCGCCCGAGTTCAAGGCCATCCGCTACCACTCGCTCGTGGGGCTGCCGGAGACGCTGCCCGACGCGCTCGAGGTCACGGCCACCGTCAAGGGCACCAACATGATCATGGGCGTGCGGCACAAGAAGTACAAGGTCGAGGGCTGGCAGTTCCACCCGGAGAGCATCCTCACCGAGGACGGCCTCAAGCTCATCCAGAACTTCCTCGACATGTGAACGACAGGCGAACGCCAGCGCCGGTCAACGAGGACACACGTGCAGCTCGACGCTGCTGCATTAGCAGTCACAGTAACGAGCAAACTGCTTCTCCTGGTTATCTCTCGTCTTCTATTACACACAACGCCCAATCATTAACTCTGTCGCGCCAGGCCGAAGACGTCAACTCATCGTCTGCGCACACGTTAAAAAAAAACTCCCTCGTGGAGGACAACACAGTTCACTCTTGTTGCGCTCTGCTTCAAGGTGACTCCTGGCAAGACCATCACGGGCTAGTCCTCCGGGAAGATAAATGCCAAGTCCTCCTCGGACTCGGGGACAGACGCTGTCGGTACAAACTAAGTAGAAACAACCAAGTTAGCGTACGCTCTTTCCTATCCAGAAGACCATTTCAGCTCCAGAACGCACCTGTAATTGCTCGATCGATGGGCGGTTCTCCACAGACCAGGACAGGAACCTCTGGAACTGGTGCGGCGTCATCGTGTTCCGTGACTGGTGCAGAATAGTCTACAACATAAGTCACCGTCAGTGTTGGCCACTCCACTTATCACTCCACTATCACACACCTCAATGCCCGGAACGTAGAGCCAATCGTGTGCTCGCAGGGCCGAAAAGCACTTGCGAATCGCGTCCAGCTTGCGAGCTTCCTCACTGGCAGGCATCGCCAAGTTTGCAATCCGCTGACACTGCTCGTCTGTAAGGCCCAGTTGGGCTCTTAGCGACAGGAACAGCTCCGAGTTGTCCGTCGCCACTGCAATCAACGCTTGGTTCTCCGCATTCGCGCGACGGATCTGTCAACAAAGCAAAAGGGGACTCTCCGACATCAGTCTCTGCGCTCTACCAAGTGCACAAAGGTATCATAGCTTACCGCATCGGTATCCCGCGAGTGTTGGTCGAGAATGCGTCCCATCAACTCCATCTTGGCATCCTTGGACATGAGTGCGTGGCGTAGATGCTCTCCCGAGCTGTACTCTGCGTCAATGCAACACAAAAGCGTTAGCGCTCCTTAACAGCGTGTCGCGCCGCCACTTATCACCACTTACGCAACGCAGTGGCCAACTCCTGCGCGTTGCCAGTGCCGAACTCGTGGGTCTTGAGCATATTCAGTGAGCTCTCGAGCTTCGAGACTTCGGCCTCGTACGTCTCGACCATGCCCTTCTTCTTCTCGCGCCGCACTCTGGCTGATGCGCGGTTGCGCTCCAGCCGTCTCTGGCGACGGTCGTCCTCCTCCTGCAGTTTCTGGTAGATGGACAGCAGATCGGGCGTGCGCATGATCTGCTTGATTTCCTCCGAGCCCATGAGCGACGGGTCCGTGCCGCTCACGCGCGCCAGCAGTGCCGTATCCATGGACAAGCCACCTGTGCTGGCTGCGAACTGCGCCGCCGAGATCTGCGCGGCCGGGGTGGCGTCCCGTCGCCCCAGTTTGAGCGCCATGGGCATTCCCGCGGCGGTCGGCGCAGAGGCCGCCTTGCCATCCCCCGACATCATCTGGAAGCCTGCTTCGCTCTCCTGGAACCCCATGTTGGAGGTACTGGGCGCTGATCCCTTGGACGCCTCAGGACGCGCGCCGTTGCTCATGAACATGAACTGGCCTGGGCCCGAAGGGTTCTTCCACTGCCCGCGCTCCGTTTCAGACTTGCCGCCCGCCTGGTTCAGCAGGCTGTAGCCGAAGGGCAAACCCGAAGATACGCCCTGCGATGCAGGCGGCATGTATGACGGCAGCGAGGACGGCAGGTCGCCGTCGCCGCCGCCGCTGCCGGAGCCTCGCGCTCCTCCTCCTTGCTGGTTCTGCATGCCAATGTCGGGAATCGGAAGTGGCGAGTCACTTAATGTTTGTATAGGCACTAAGTCAGTATTGCGAGGGTTTTGGGATGTTTTTGGTGACGCAGCGCGCGTGTCATCCCTGTATACGAACACAAGTTCTCTTATACAGATGCAAGTACGTCAGTCCAAGTTACCCCAACATGAGGTTCATTTTCTTCATCCCCGCCCCACGTATCACGCGGAGTCGCTGTCACGCGGAATACGAGCTAACCGCTTCGTTTCCAACGCCAACATCGCGTCCCACGAACCCTTGGAGATATTTCCTTCGCCGCGACTCAGAGCAACTAAGCGAGCGAGACGCAGCCATCGGTGAAGATCTTCCAGCTGCATGACAACCACGGCGAATTAGTATCACGGTCAACTACCATTAGCATCAACCCGCCGAGCAATCTTACCGCCACTTTCTGCTCGTCCTTGCGGCACTCGACGTAGTGCTTCTCGGCCATCTCAGCTTCCTCATTACCAATGGTGACCGTGAACGAGCGCAATACGCTCAAGAACACGCGGAAGCACTCTAATACCTGCTCTTCCGGTAGCGAAGACAAGTTCTCCTCAGCGGCTGCACCTTCTGCAGCCTTAATAGGCACAGCAACCGTCACGGGCAGAATGCTTTTCCCCTCCGACACGGTAACAACCGCCACATCCTGAGGGAAATCCATGTTGTAGTAGTGGAAGTCGTAGGGCAGCAGCATTTTGTCGACCAGCGACTGCAGCGCCGCCACATTCTTCACGCCCTGGTCATTCAGCTGTCCTGCAGTCAACGCCGTCTCGTTGACCAGCATTGTCGTCCCATTCGCCACCTGCAGCACGCCGCTCAGCAGCACTTCTCGGTCGTAGTCCTTGTGCGGCATGAACTTGGTCGAGTTGAGCTCCTTCAACGACATGTCCACTCGAGCCACCATGGGCATCAGCGACTTCAGCGTCTTCTGAACGCGGGTGATGAACGCGTTCTTTTGCTCGTCAGTCGAGCTTTTACCCAGGGCCAAGTTGAGCGACAAATTGCCCAGTGGCGTCGATGGGTCTGCTCGGGAGTACACGTGTGACAGCAGTCCTAGCAGCAAGTACTCCGCTGCCAGCTTGTCCCCACCCACTGCTTGGGTCAGGTAGTCCACGATCTGCTTGCGCATAGCAGCCACGTCGGCCTCCTGGCCGAGCTTGGTCCACTCGTCGTGGCAGAACATGGTTCTCGAGTCATTGCTCGCGTGGATCTGGTCGTAGAACTCGGTCGACTCGTGCGGACGCACGTGGTGCACGCTCTCCAAGCTGCTGACATGCGAGCAGTGCAGTACGACGCCCGAGCGGCTCTTGCGCTGCACCTCGTCGATGCAGTCGGAGATCTGCAAGTCCTCCAACTGCTTGGCGCTCAGCACAGTCTCACCGTCGTCCTTTTTGGTGTCTGTACCGGGAACCATGAGGTCCAGGATGCCCACGAACTCGAACGCCTCGTTCACCTTGAAGGCGTCCAGCGGCGTGTCCTTGTACTGGCCATCGTAGACGTAGATGCTGACCGCTTGTGGTAGCAGCAAGCTGTCCTGTTGCTTGTCCTGCTGCACTTTCTCCGTCGGTTTGGCCTTCTTAACGTGCGCCTCGTCCTGTTCTAACTCGCGGCGCTCCTCCTGCTCGTCCACGGCGGCGCTGGTGCGCTTAAGGCCCTTAGTTGCCGTTGGACCATCACTGTGACTGCAACGACCACCAGTCTGGTCTAGATTACCAGCACGGTAGGCTGTAGTAGCCCAGTCACTCGCGTGGGGGAAGAGCGAGACCGTCAAGGGCACGCGCTCGATGAGCTTGCTGCTATCTGGCGCGCTGTCTAGCACAGGCGCCTCGCCGCCCAGCAGCACCAGCTCCGGGTCCTGCACGTCGCGCACCACGCCGCGGAACTTGAGCACGCTGCCGTCGCGATACCGGCCCTGGCGGAAGGCCGCCTCGTCCAGCACAGGCACGGCCGAGAGCTCGCGCGAGGCCGTCAGCAGCGTCGACAGGTCAAGCATGGCGCCAAATGCGTTCTGACGTTGATTTTGTATGGATTTAAAGTCTCTTGTACACCAATTCAACGGTATCATTCCTTATAGGGAGTGAAAACGGTACGGTTCCCGCCAAACTAGATTGCTTCGCTTAGCTGGGAATACCAGCAAAGGGATGTTCCCTCCTATCTGTCGTACGACTAGGTACTCC
>JAABLK010000200.1:12387-40859 GCA_012295415.1 Phytophthora chlamydospora | reverse complement strand
GGTCTGGCGGCACTGCGTAAGCGCAAGGACCGCAAGAAGCGCAATGCGGAGAGAGAAGACGCCGCAGAACCCGTTCCAGTGGCCGCCCCGGCTCAAGAAGAGGATGTGGAGGCCGATAACGGCGCCGAAGTGGAGCCGTACGCGCCAATAACTCGATCAAGTGTGTACATGCTCTCAAAATTGATTTCTTAACCGGGTCTTTTGATGTAACAGGAAGGCTATGACCAAGAAGGAGCTGCAGAAGGAACTCAAGCGTCAAGAGCGCGAAGAGCTACGTCGGGTACGCGACTGGATATATATATTTTTTCTTCTTGTGACTTAACTTACGTGAATTTTACTTTTATATGCAGTTTGACCAGCAGCAGCGAGAGGAGCGCCAACGTCTTGCAGATGAGAAGGAAGCGGCGTACCAGAAGAAACGTGAGGAGGAACAGAAGGTGGAACAAGCTTTGGAGGAGCAGGAGCGCAAGCAAAAGGAGGAGAAAGAACGGAAGGAGAAGGAGGAGTTCGACCAATGGAAGGACATGTTTACCATTGAAGAGCAGGGCACCAAGCTGACAGAAGACAGCGAGGAGAGCCAGACGCTGCTGCAGCAGTTCGTGGACTACGTCAAGTCCCACAAGGTGGTGCTGCTGGAGGACCTCGCGTCGGAGTTCAACCTGGCCACGCAAGACGCGATCGACCGCGTTGAGTCCCTGCAGGCGTCCAGCCGCCTTACGGGCATCGTGGACGACCGCGGAAAGTTCATCTACATCACTGAGGAAGAGATGGACAAGGTGGCCAAGTTCATCCAGCGTCGCGGACGTCTGGGCTTTGCCGAGCTGTCCAAGGAGTGCAACAAGCTCATCCGCCTCGACGGAGAGGCTGACCAGAACGCAACCAGCTCACTCGACTGGCTCAACACTGAAGAGCAGCCCGAAGAAGCTGTCGCGGACTTGTCCACTTGAAGGCGAAGGTTGAGGCACTGGAGATCGAGTCATGAATAGGGAAATGTATTGGCTGACAAGTGGGAGGAAATGCATCGGTTACTACCAAGACTCACGCGTCGAAGTACCATTGCGCGGTTTTACGGCGGTAATTCGTGGGCGGGAGATGACTGGAGAATTGCTTGACGCGCTCCTTGTGCTGCTTCTCGGCGAGCTGCATGCGCTTGAGTTCGAGGAACTCGGCCTGCTTCTTCTGCTCGTCCGCAATGCGGCGATCTTCTTGCTGGCGCAGCAAGTCGGACTGGGTGCGTTTGAGCTCTTCTCGTTTCTCTTCCTGCTCACGGAGTTCTTTCTGCAGTGCTTCCTCAGCGTCGCGTTTGAGCTGGTTCATGTACGCCGTGTCCTCTTCCTTGGCTTGGATTTTAACGGTGCGCTTGGTCTCGATCTGGTTGGTGCGTGAGAGAAGAACTTGTCGGAGAAGCTCCTGGCGGGCGGCTTCTTCAGCGTTGTGCTGGGCATCTCGCTTCGCCCACACCTGCTCCTCCATATCCTTTCGGATTTTATCCAGGTGCGTCGTGTCCTCGGCCTCGGTCTCCATCTGCCGCTTCAACATGCGCTGGTACTCGAGCTGATCCTGCCGGAATTTATCCTGCAGTTCTCTTTCACGGCGCTGGGTGTCTGCTTCTTGCGCTAAGACCTGTTCTAACAACCGCTGGTCATACAGTCGCTCACGCTCGGAAGCGAAGCGCGTGGCCTCCACACGCTCTTGATTGAACGTCTTGACGTCCAAAGCTCGCTGCAAAGGGGACAGCAACGTCAGATAACGGAGCTAAGACCTGCCTCTTCCAAGCAAACAGGCACGTTACCAGGATCTCCTTCTCGCGTTGCCTCTGCTCCAGATCCTCTTCAACTTGCTTCAGACGTTCCCACTCGCTCAGCTGGTCGTAGTCTTCTCGGCGTTTTCGCTCTTCCGTCTCGGCCTTGCGCTTTTGCACCAGGTCGACCTGTAGATCCAGGATGTTCCTCATCTCCTCATTGCGCTTGAGCGCCATCTCCACATCTCGACGCTCGCGCTCCTCCTTCTTCAGTCGATCCTCCTCCCACAGCTGCGCCATCTTGATCTCAATCTCGCGCTGCCAAAGGAAAAAACAAAATCGGTTAACCTTATATTTTTTTTCTAGAAAAAATACATTGCCAGCACGAACGCACCTCTTCTTCAGCGAGTCGTCGTCTCTCTTCAAGTTGCTTGTCTCTGTCGTTCAGCACGATGTGCTGGACCTTGTGTGAGTCTTCAACTCGACAGTCATCGCAGGATTCACTGGCACCAGCAACAATTCAAATGAGTTTTCAAGAAGGAATATACGCCACAGCCACACTCAAGGCTACACACCGATACTGCTGCATCCTCTTCTCCTTCACGATAGCCTGTCGTTCCCGTTCACGTCGCTCCTTTAACTCCAACGCCCGTTGAATCATCCTAAGAAAAAAATAGTCGACACATTTCTTGTCAATATTCTGGTCTCCCCAGCTCGCCCCAACCCAACGTACTTCTGTTTCCGGTCCTCTGGAGTCTCCACATTAGCCAGGCATGCATCTCTCCACTCCTCCATCTCTCGATTGTAGAGCTCCGCCAGCCTAACACAGCACAGTCTACGTAAGACTCTACTGCTCTGTTTCTCACGCTACAGAGCTCGTTTCAACGCCGCGATTGTCCGTACCGAAGCCGTCTTGAGTGGAGATCGGACTCGTGCTGGTTCTTGAGCTGCGTCACCGCTCGCTGCACCTGCTTGACCTCTCCTTTCTCGTGCAACGAGTCCTCCCATTCCGCTCGCGAGTTGAGTCGCGCAAAGCCCTTGACGGACGTCACGTAGCTGGCCAAGTGGTCGTCTCGCTGCCGCCGCTTGAGGATGAGCGACTCGCCCACACCTCGAGCACCAGAGCCAGCTCGACGCGCGCTGAAGGGGGCAGCCATAACGGTAGCAATCGAGGAAGGCGGATGACCCTGAAGAGACACCACCAAGCCAGCATTAGCGGAAATGTAGCCATTTCCAGTTGAAGCTAAACATAACAGCCAATCAAATCGCTCCATGCAGATTACGTCATCAGCTGCATTCATTCTTTATTATGTGCTGTACATCATGTAAAACTGATTGATCTCCAACTTCGAGTCGAAGTGCGTCGACAGCACCATTGTTGAATTGAGCTTGCTAGTGCCGACATGACGACGCTTAGTGTGCACTACAAGGGCCAGACGCACGCGCTGTCCTTGCCTGACCAAGTGCCGCCCACAATTGGCGCATTGCAGGGTGAAATTGAGCGTCTACTGGGCGTGCAGCGAGATGCGCAGCGCCTGTTTCAGAAGCGCCGACGCGTCGACTGTAGTGACGCCTCTCGGCTGGTGACGGACGCGTTTGACTGCGGGGAGGGAGCCGCTCCATTGTTCTTGGTTGCGGGTGCTTCAGCCGCGCAGATCGAGGACATGAAGGTGACGCAGGACGCGGTGCAGAGACAGATGGAGATCCGGGAGAGTCGACGGGTGGTCAGTATCTCCAAGCTGAACCAGGGTCTGCAGGCGCGGGACGCAGTGGCCACGAGCTATCGCTTCCACGCTATCGAGCCATTGAAGCAGTTTGCAGACCAGGACAAGGCCCAGGAGATTCTGGAAAAACTGGCCAACGACCGAGGGATTCTGGCGGTGATGGCCAAGCATGAGTGAGTTTTTACAAAAGGCTGCAAGTGTAGTAGGTGAAAAGCTGACGAGGTTTTGACGCTGTTGCGTTGGGGTTTAGATGGAGTGTCGGTGCCTTGGCGGAGATGCCGCCGGACGGGAAGGTGGGGGTGGACCCTGTGTGCGTGCTTGGGCTGAACCAGAACAAAGGACAGAAGATCTTGCTTCGGCTGAGAACGGATGATTTACTCGGATTCCGCAAGTTTTTGAGGTTGGTAGTTGGTGAAGGGGTGCTAGACTTGTAGCGCTTTCTGCTAACTGTGTTACTTGCCTTGTTTTCTGGCTGATAGTATCAAGAAGGTGCTCTTCCACGAGCTTTCGCACAATGTACGGCCAATTGATTCTGCCTTTGGTGACAACGGAAGGCGTTATTCACACGTATTTCCTTTCTTTTTGTAGGTGCACTCGGAACACGATTCCAATTTTTATCAGCTGATGAGGCAGGTTGAGAAGGAGTGCAATGAGTTAGACTGGACGAGCTCACACGGCGCAGTTGTTGGCGGTTCTCGAGCGGCGTTTGGCGATGACAGTTCCTCAAGAAGCGGGGGTCCGAGTGGCCATCGGTTAGGCGGTGGCTCTGCACGAACAAGCCGTCTATTGACCATCGTACCACCAGCACCAAGTGCAGCACGGCAGCAACAATTCCCTGCCATCCCGATGACATCCTCGGATCCTGAGAGTCTACCAGTTGCCACTGAAGCCACCGAAGATGTGGAGATGAAGGAAGTCGAGCCAGATACAAATGACGTATCTCCACTTCAGCAGGCTACAACACCGGAAAACCCGCGTCGACAGTCCCCCAAGGTAAGTGACGATCGCCATCCTTGTGCTCTTCTGCGTAAACTTAGTGTCTCTTTACATATCAGCAGATCCAATTGCACGAGAGGACCGTTGATGAAGAAGTCGCGACAATGGCCATGAGTACGTTTCTACAGAAGATGAAAGACTTTGGTCGTTTAAGTTAAAACTGACGTTTTCGCTTTCCTGCAGGCGACCGCGAGAGGCGCATCCACGACGCGGTACAACACCTGCAAACGCACTACAGCGCCGATTCCATCGCGAAGGCCATCTCCCTGCTTTACAAGATCGTGTCCAACGTCATCACACACCCCAGCGACGCCAAGTTCCGCTCGATTCGAAAAACCAATCGCCTCTTCGAAGGTCAAGTCGCTCGGTTCCCAGAATGCCTCGACTTCCTGCTCGCTCTGGGGTTCGAAGACCAATCGGACAAGTTCGTGCTTGTCCGCGAAGACCCAGCGCTTCTGTGGATTGGCCGCTCCACACTTGAAGTCCTGCTGCCAGCCGCCGCATAGCATTTATTTCAGATGTAGCCATCTCTTTTCGATCATGAAAAGGCGCGAGGACGCTCCCATACAAATCGCAAGTCTAACTTTGCATCCTTTCCACTTTTTGCCCCATTGTCGGCGACCATTCAGTTTATTGGAGCTCTTCGCCATGGAGATCCTACGCTTCCCTCTCTCGTCCCCGCGCGCCACCACGACTGAAGACAAGGCCCCTCCATCGTCAGGCAATGTATGGGAGCGACTTCTGCAGACCTTCGCCATGGCTGCGCCCTCCGCCAGCCGCTTCCTGCCCAAGATCAAGGCCGGTCCACTGCTCCTAGAAGTCGGACAGCCTCCCGTTTGGACGCCGTTCGAAGTGGTGCTGGCCGGCGCCACCGCTGGAGATCTAGGGCTCTACTACTACCCGCACAAGGACGCATCCACGCCCATGGGCTGCATCCGCCTGCAAAACGCGCACCTGGACAGTCTGGAGGAAGTTCTGATGGTGGTCACCAAAGACAAGACATGGTTCCTGTGCGCCGACCACGTGCACGAGGCCAGTGACTGGAGCGACGCCATTTGCAACGCCATCGAGCGTGTGGGTGACGTCAAGCTCGAGTCCAAGCAATTGACACAACGTAGGAGACTCAACAGCAGTGTGTCACCCGGCACACTGTGCGAGCTGCAGTCGCGCGGCGCCAAGGCCCGCGTGGACGAGTTCCTCGAGGTCTTCGTACGCTCTACTAGAGAGGACATGTGTCTACAAGCAGCTAAGGGTGCGCTCTCGTGGAGCTGCATGCGCAGCCTCACGTGGAAGCTGTGGCTTGACTACATCCCGGGAGACGTGCCGTTCAGCCAGTGGGTGGCTATCACCAGGGAGAAGCGGCTGCGATACGAGAAGGAACGACAAAAGCACAACTTGTTCAGGGATCTGGTCGTCGGAAAGCAGAGACCCGAGGCCTTTCTAGTGGACTGCGAGACCTCGGCGGACAACCTTCTGTACAGTATTTACAAGGATGTCCGCCGCACGCGCGGAGAAATGCCGTTCTTCCGCGATCCAGTGGTGCAGTGTCTGATGATCCGTGTGCTGTACGTCTATTCCGTCACGCACGCGGAGATCTCGTACAACCAAGGGATGGGCGAGTTATTGGCGACACTTGTGTACTTGTTACACATCGAGCAGTGGCCGCTGGAGGAGGACGATGTCGAGGAAGTGATTGCTGCAGAGTACGACGTGGAGCCTGATGGACGCCTCAGTGGCTCCTACTACTTGGCCGGAGCTTCACCAACGAAGGAGATGGACGACACCAGCGAGGAGGAAGACCCGTCGTACGTCTACGTCGAGAGCTTCGTCAACATCCAGAGCGACGACTCGTTTCTTGACCGCGACACCTTCCTGCGCTCAGCTCCATTCACTGGTGGCTCGGGAAAGTACTACGAGTGCTGTCGCGATGCGGCCGGTGAAATCGTGCGTGAACTGACTGCCGCCGAGTGCATTGAGCACGACGCGTATCTTCTTCTCGAAGAGATGATGCTGCGTATGGCTGGCACGTACTGTCCGCACGTCCCAATCGCTCGCAGGAACTCCAAGCGAAACGTTGAGAAGCCGTTGAGCGCAGCAGATCAACTGCCCGTCTCACCGCTCGACGACCAGATGAACCGCATCCACCACCACATCTTGAGCCGCTGCGATCCGCCAACAGCGAGGCATCTGGTCAAGCTGGGCGTGGAGCCGCAGATCTTCCTGCTGCGCTGGGTGCGCGTGCTCATGGCGCGCGAGTTCGAGACACCGCAAGTGTGGCAGATCTGGGATGCCATCTTCAGCCTCACGCCGAGCGACTTCTCCTTCATCAACTTGCTCTGCGTCGCCGTTGTCCGTGAGTTCCGAGAGGAGATTCTGGCGGCTGAAGATGCGACGAATGTACTGTTAAGCTTGCGTGATATCTCGGAGCGGATCGATCCTGCTCGTCTGGTGGATAATGCACGCGAATTGTACGACGCTCTCCTGATTGCTGCTGCGGTGGAGGCCTCCATGGGCTCAGCTTAACGAAAGTTGCAGACTAATTTAACTAAAACAGGATGTTTTTGATTGTTTTTACCATGCCATGTCCACTCCAGACCGAAAAACCTTTGCTCTATTTCTTCTTGCCGTTCTTCTTCGAGTTCGACTGCTTCTTGGCAAGCAGGTTGCCGTGGCGAGCCTTCGTGCGAGGTCGCGCAGGGAGTTTCCGATTCGCGTCGGCCTGAGAAGCTTCAGCCTTGAGATCCACGCGCGGCAAGTCCGTGCGCACTTCGATCGTGGTCTTCTTCTCCATCATCTTTTCGTGCTCCTTCTGGAAACGCCAAGGCAGCAAATTGTTTGTTGTGAGCCATCGGATATATCTACACAATAAATAAATAAATAAAACAGCCTCGAGAACTTACAAAGTTGGTGCGGAAAGTGATCATCCGCTCCAGCTTTTCGCGGTTGTAGAACTTGCCCTTGACGTCCACCAGGTAAAAGCCGCGCGTGCTGGCGAGCTTCAGAATGATGTTGTTCTTGGTGTTGGGGTGCGCCGAGACGTACGAGATCGGCACATCAATGGGCGTTCCAAGGTCCTAAACGGAGAAATAAAATACAAAGCATAAGTTCCTTCACCAAAGACAAGCAGCAGCAACGTCGACTGAAACTCTTACGCCGAAGAACTTGTGGGTCGTGAACCGCAGTTTGTCTCCACCCGCGATGACCGAAATACGCGCCACCGTTCGCTGCAACAGACCAGTTCATCGTTAACCCGTTACACAAAAGTAAATCACCAGCAAACTTCCGCCTACCCTCGCGTGGAAGCCGATGAGACCAGCCAGCAAGATGCTCATGCCGAAGCCAACCGACGAGCCAAAGTCGTCCGAGACGAACGAGAAGAACGTCGGCTCACCCAGCACCGGGTGCACTGCAGCAACACAGAACGATCAGTCACTCTCTCCATCTTACAGACCCCCACAGCAACACTTACTCTCCACGAGACTCTGCTCGTAGCCCTTCAGCCACGACCAAAACGCGATCTACGCATGACAGAAAACATAAAACTCAGCCTCTAATCCACCAAAATCCCAGCCCCACCACGCGTCACGTACGTGGGCAAGAGATCCAGCCGACATCCAGCCGAAGTAGCTCTACACAGCAACAAGAAACACCGTCAGTACCTCCTCCAAAGGCTTCCACGTCACATTTTTGCCGTACCTTGCGCGGGTATTCATACAGCAGGTCGCCACCCGGCTGCTCCGAGTTCTCCGGGTGATTGGCCAGCACTTTGTCCCACAATTTGGTGTTGGTCAGCTCCTCCTCCTCGTCCTGCTTGTCCTTTTGCCTATTGGGCGCAATTGACACGTTTACCAAAGTGAGCAATACTTCTCTAGTTCTGCACCGATCAGAGAGCGAGCGGTACGAACGTGGAGCTGAAGAAGCGGAGCACGTGGGCGGAGTCGTTGCGCGAGCCTCGCGCCAGTATCTGGAGTCGCACGGACGGACGACGCAGCAGGCTGAGCATCATTGAGCTGCTAGCCACAGGTTACAAAATAGAATCTGAGAGAGGGCCAAAAAGTGAGTCATTCATTCGGAAAAACATTAAACTTAAGGTTAAATTGACAATACGAACGCCTTTAGCGCTGCAGATTCCAGATCGACAGTCCCAGCATGAAGCGCCGACCACGCGAGGTGCCCGTGGCCAAGCCGTCGGCTGTGCAGAGCTATGTGTGAGAGCATTGCGAGGTTGTTATGTTGGTGAGAGTTCATGGATACACACACTAAAACATAGGGGACTACTAAAACAGGCCGAAGGTGCTGCTTCGTCAAGAGGAGCATGACGACCAGAGACGATGGCTGCCCAACGAGCGCAAGCCCGGAGCGTCCAAGCACTTGACGTTGAACCAGCCGCAAGACATCATGAAGATCAAGTGAGAAAGAGAAGAGATGGCAACACTCTTCCTGTTTCTCCTGCTGAATTTAAACTTTTTTTCAGAGTCGACATGAACGAGTACTGCTCTGCGGCCGAGGTGGACAAGCTCAACGCGCTGGAAGACGAGGTGCGACCGAAATGATTCAGATATGGAGGAGAAGCTCAATGGGGCAATATTAACTGTGGTGGATTGTGTTCTTGCACCAGGTCGCAATCCTGGAGGGTGAGGTCGGTTTTTCGCATCGTTCGTTGCAAGTTGTGGCCGGTGGGAATGGAGAAGCTGACCTTTGCTGTGGATGCCAGGTGGAGAAGTTCGTGGAGGAGTTTTACGTCGCAGCAGCCATGTTCTCCACCCAAGCGACGGCTCAGAAGGCGTGCGTCTTCTTCTCTCTCAACCTCTGCCTTCACCTTCTCCATCTAACGCCTCGCTCTCTTCTTCTCTCAGTCTCATCCACCGCCTGAAGCGTCACGCCTCCAACCCCAGCGAATGAAATGCCCCGTGCTTCCTTGTTTAATATTACGAGGAAGCCCGCCAAGAAGCACCGCGCTAATAGCAGCAGTGCACTTGTGCCTGGACTCTCTCCTCTACATGGTACATTGTGCTCGTCTCGTGACTCAGAAGATGTCAGGCGGCGGCGGCGGCAGGAACGTGCCCTGGCCTCGTGGCTCGTTCTGCTGCACCACGTACTGTAGACGGATGTTGGTGAGGCGCAGCTGCTTGACCTGCGACTGCAGCTCGTCGATCACGAGCTGCTGCGTCTCCGCCTGGTGGCGGTACGTGTCCAGCTCGCCCAGCGCGGCTTTAAGCAGCTGGTTCTGGTGCTCGGAAGCCTCCAGCCGCGTCTGCAGCTCGCGCATCTCGAGCTGAAAGTGCTGCGTCTGCCTTTCGCTGTGCTCTTGGAGGCGCCGCACTTCTTGCTGCAGCTGCGCCGTCTGTTGCTGTTGTCCGTTAGTGCTGCGGTCCTGCAGCTTCAGAGCGTTGAGCCGCTCGATGGTCGCCTCGAAGTCCATGGTCTTAAAGCGTCGCGGTACCTGGCTGTCCTGCGCCTTTGGTAGTCGCCGGGTTCTTCAGTGCCACCTTGAGGTTAAAGTCTGACTCGAGTTGACTTTCGTACGTTGCAGAGGAGGTTTGCCACATAGATGGTACATAGAAATGGGGTTCAGAACACGAAATACAAAGGGCAGGAACGGTTTTGAACTTTCCAAACAAAACGGTATTGCAATGGACGATGCCAACGCGCACAGGATTCCTTATTGTTGGCAGAAGCGGTGACGAATCGTCCCCGACAATAATCTCTTCGCGGCGACGCAGTAGTTGAGGAAACGCACTTCACGATTCCTCTCTTTTTCGATACGCACCTGTTGTCACGTAGCACCTGCAACGGCACACCCAGTTCGCTCCAGAAGCCTTGATTGTCGGTGAAACGCGCTTTCAGTGCACCAGTGGGAGATACTATCATAAAAAAAAAACTAACAGACTCACGAGGGTCGTGATAATATCGTACATTTGTGTCGGGTATCTCTATCTACTGTACATGCTGAGGTTAGATGTCATCGTAGGCGCGCGGTTGCGCGGCTGTGAGCGTCATGGAGAACGTTTCGGGCCGCAACAGTCCAATTTGCACCACCTCGTCGTCGTCCTCCGAGGACGAGATGGTAATGCACGTGTCATCGCTGTCCTCGCTGGAGCGGTGCATTTGCTTCACGCGCTGCAGCTCGCTGTGCAGCTGCTTCTTGGTGTAAACCACGAGCCACCACATGCCCAGCACGGTGAACACGGTGCCCCCCACACCAATAACCATCCGTTGGCGGAACGACGTCTCGCCAAGTTCCACGGCGTTGGCGTCGCTGTTGCTGCTGGCCACGAGGTTCTTGCTGTGGTGGCCAATGTAGGCCCACAGAATCGCGTAGGGGAGACCTCCTAGCGCCGACGAGACGGCGAACCGGTAGGTCGAGACGTCAGCAATGGCAAGTCCGTAGCATTTGACGAGGTGCGGCACGTTGGCCACCTGGATGAGCAGCAGTGGCTTCCAACTCGAGCTCTGCAGAACCGTGGCCAGCGCCGCGAAGGTGGGGAAGTTGGTCTGCATGTAGCCATTGATGCGGTCCTTGCCGAACCACTTAGCCGCCAGGAAAGCGATGAGCTGGCCCAGCGTCTTGCCCACCACGCAGAGCAAGGTGCCCGTGACGATGCCGAACATGGAGCCGGCGAGTATCTCGAAGCCTGGCGACGGGAGGCACAGCGGGATGCTCACGGCCAGCACGAGCGGCAGTAGCATGGCCCCCATGGCGGGGTTGGCCTCGATCCAGGCCATACTGCTGGCCACGTAGAGCTTCACGGGGAGCAGCGTCAGCAGCACATACGTGGCCCCGCAGGCGAGCGTCGTCCACGCCGCCACCTTGAGCCACCGTCGAGATTCCGGCGCCGCTTTCATGGTTGGTCGATTGAAGAGGATGGTTGGGGTAGCGAGCGGTTGGTCCAATTCAACTTGTCGAGGAATAAGGCTGCCCGTCCGATGCGATCAAGGGGCAGGATAAGACGACCGGCCTAAAGAAAGCTGGACCTTGGTCTGGGGTAGTGGTGGCTTGGAGCTCGGTTCCGAAGTGTTTGGAGCTCGACAGTTTGAGACTCGAGCGACTGGACTGTGACATTATTTTTAGCCAAGGCTTTGCACGAAGTCGGGAGGGAAATGCAAAAGAAAGAACTGTTGTGCGGGAGGATTACGCCGGTCAGGTTCACCGCCATGACCCCGCATCAAAGCAGGAAAAGCTGTTTAATCGACTCTATGGCTGCTTTTTCGCGAGACACCTGCAATTATACAGGCAGCCCCCTCCCCCTTGCGATCCGCTTCGTGGAGTTCCTATCATTAGTCGAATATCATTCTACGGTGTATCCCGAATCTTTGGTATCATCGTTTTGTCGACAGGAAATCCAGGCTTTCGGATTGGGTCGGAAGCCGTGCCGCTATTTGTCGGCAGCGCTCGTGAAGATGTCCTACGCAGTAAGAAAGCGAGCGTCATCGCAGCTAGCACGATGATTACAACTACGACGAGGCCACAGCGACTAAAGTAACGTGCGGAGGAACACCGCGACACGTGCGGCTTTTTATCGGGGCATCGTCTCCTTAGAGCATGAATATCTTCCGTCGCCCGCCCCCCAACTAACCCAAAAGCGAGGAAATGCCGCCACGTCATCGAAATGGCATGTCCAGTCAGCACACAGTACAATGCAGCAATGCAGGATGCTAAATGCGTCGGGCAGTAAAGCAGCGGAAAACGACCAAACGCCTGACGTGTTGGGCATTTCTTAAAGTAAAACTATTATAATGCTTTTATGATATTCTGCAAAGGGGTTGTATCTTTACATACATTTTGCAGACCCTTTGCCGCCATCTGCACGACCTCGACAGGCTGTCGGACAGCCGAACGCTGCCGCGGAAGCGCGTTGTGGCCATTGATCGGCTCGCCCCTCGACAATATCCATCCTGCGGGCGAAGCAGCTTGTTGTGACAAATGTGCAAGTGTCCGCTGGTTGAACTCAATCCGCAAATCCAACTTGTCGGCGATCGTAAAGGCACTCGGTATGGGTTCAAAAGCGCATGACTCAGCTGAGCTTCCAATGTCGGCGAAGTGTAGCCCTCGCGTTGAAGCAGGTTCGCCTACGATATCACAAGATGCCTATGATTCCAAACTTCTGAAATGGGAATGCAGCTCTTTCGTTCATGAAGAAGAGATACAAGGCAGTTTGCCAACGTTGTTCGGAATGCCACGAGCAGGATTACGCTTCCCACAGCGGTAGCGATTTGCAAAATGGTCGTAAGCGTGGTTTGTGACCGTCATCTGCTGCGGTTGGCGCAGCGGTTGGTGTGGGGGCAGCAACTACCTTATTCCTACGACCACCACAGCTTTTCGAAGATGAAGCTCAAACTGTGGAATTAATTAGATGCGTCCCCTCCTCCAAGCCTGGATGGGGCCGCGTTAGCCAGGCTTTCAGGCCCAGACGTGGTGTGCGGGTGTTGACGGACGCACACACTGCGACGAGCTCTTGACGCTGGCTGGGGTCGTGGCATCGATTTCAATGGAGAGCAGCAGCCCTTCCTCGCTACTGCTGCGGCACTCGCGCTTCTGCAGCACCTGCAGCTGCCGCTTGGTGTACACCACGAGGAATGTGATGGCTAGTATGGTGAGCGCGACGCCCGTGACGACCAAGACCATCCGGCTCGTGGTCATCTTGCTCTCGCCCGTGAGGATGGCGGCGATGTCGGTGGCCTGCTCGCCGATGTACGCCCAGAGCACGGCGTGCGGGATGTTCCCCACGGCCGAGGATAAGGCGAAGCGAGCCACCGACACTTGGGTGATGGCCAGGCTGTAGATCTTGACAATGTTGGGGATACTGGACAACTGATAGAGCAGCACGGGCTTCCAGCTCGGGCTGTTGAGCACCTCGGAGAAGGCGCGGAATGTCGGAAACTTGGTGCGCAGGTAGCCGCCGATCACTTCCTTGCCCATGGAGCGGCCCAAAAGGAACGCAAGCGTGGAGCCGCCCGTCTTGCCCAGCGTAATAACCAGCAGTCCGTGCGGCACGCCAAAGAGCGAGCCGGCCACCATCTCCAGCGCCGTGGACGGCAGACAGAGCGGCACGGCCACCCAGAAGACCAGGACGAAGGCCAACGTGCCCAGCACCAGGTGACTCTCTACCCACGACGAGGTGGCCACCAGATATTGGTGCACAGGCAGCAAAGACAGCAGCACCACGGCGGTCGTCAGCAGCAGCGCGAAGGCGGCCAGCTTCAGCCAGAACCGCTGCTTGATGGACCTCCCGGGCTGCGCATCATCCTCATCTCGACTCATGGCGCTGGCGCTCGTCCACCGGTCCGCTGTGTCCACCGCGTTGTAATTGCCCACCGACGGAGGCATCTAGAGCTCGAAGTTCGAGTTAAATACAGGGAAAGAGTTCTGAGTTTTGGCACCGCGCCATTTTTCTGGTGTAAGCCACACGAAAAACAGGATCGCCGCGCACACTTACAAACTTCAGTGAATCGACGCGGTTCAGAACGAGAGCGTTTTTCTTAACTTTTTGTAGCCATATCCGATTCTTCAACATGTAGCCATCTATCCACAATGTATTTCGCTCGTGTCAGCGCGCCGCTGCGTTCAGCCCTTAGTGAAAACCAGTGTGCGATCACGTGGGCTTTTCAAGTCATTTGGAACGAGTTGGTGCATGCTGCGTTTCCTCCAAACAAACAAAAAATATATTTTGTTTTGATTATGATTTTCCTTTGAAGGCCATCTAAAAGCCTTGGTGTCCGACCATTATCTTCGACTTGCTGGCTAATTGCACCGACACTCCTATGCTATTGTGCACTCCCCCCATTGCCGATGTTCTGTCATTTTGCCTGTGGGGCATTGGGCGACCAGTCGCTGGTTGGACGTTCCGCGCATAGTTAGAAAAAAGTCGGGCAGGTGTCATGCAGCACTGGAGAGACGCTTTCGCCTTGGTCTGATTGATTCTACAGCCTTAAGCTAGGACCAGCCATGGCAAAAGAGAAGGATGAGGAGGCGGAGGAGCTCCGGGAGGAGGCGCTGGCGGAGTGGGTCTCCCGAGGTCGACCAGCTCAGGATTTCACGATGGCCAAGATGATCAGTGCGTTTTCGCTCAATTCTTTAGTAAGTATCAGATTTTCTAATGTATATTCATTCGGTTTATTCTGTGTGTAGAGCTGTGGGAGGAAGAGGACGAGGGCAACGAAGAAGAAGAGGACGGGGACGACTTGGCCGACAAGCAGGAGCTCATGAAAGGCTACCAGATGCTCGGGCCGCTGGTGGATCAAGCCAAGGATATGGCGCAGCAATTCAAAGACACGGCGATCGTAGAGGGTAAGAAGGCGTTAGTTACAGCCTGGAAGTATGCGGAACTGCCTCCGCTTCGAGATCGACGGCTGCTACGCGAACATGTCGTCCACGTACGAGAAATGGACGCCGAAACGCAAAAGTACTCGTTGATCCACCAAAGGGTTCGAGAGGAACTGGACGAAGCGCACCAGATGGAAGAAGAGCTGCACTTTGGGCTGAAGAAGCGAAACAAGCGACATGCCCCGCTCTTAAATCGCTTCCAGGAGTCGAAAGCAGACGCAGATCGAGTCCAGCAAGCACACCTGGCCGAAGAAAGCGAACAACGTCGACGTGAACGGATTGACAAGGCCATGAAGGAGAAACAACGGCAGCTTGAGGAGAAAGAACAGAAGGCTGAACGGCTGCTCGTTCAACGACGACAACGAAACATGAAGTTCTGGCAGAAGCAGCTCGTGGAAGCGAGGGAATTTGCTGATAAACAAACTCACGAACAGGAGAGGAAAGAGGAATTTAACCGAAAAGTGATGGAAATGAAGGACGAGATCCGCAAGGCCGACGAAGAGGAGAACGTGGACGCAGAGCAGGCTTTTAATCGACTGGAAACGACATCATCCATCGGAATCTTCGATACTGCCTATGAACCCGGAGAATGGAACTCAGCCACGGATGGAGGACACCGAACGGGACTTGGTACGTTTTTACAATTTAAATTCCTAGCCACTCAACTGCTGATTGTAACTCGTTTTTTGTATTTAAATCCTAGATGAGCACACTATCGGCGTATCGACAACACGTGCCTTCGTGGTTGAGAACGAGCAGAAAAGACTTGAGCTCATGGAGATCCAGTCGACTGTGTCAATGCTACGTGAAAAGCTGGATCAAGTGGAACAGGCGAAAGCAAATCTGGGCCTCAATATGCGGACCATCCTCGAGCGAAAAGATCGCATGCTTCAGGAGATTAAACAGGTAAAAGGAGAGCAGGGTGAGTTAAACGACGTTCTTGCAGGACCGCCACGCAGAGACCCGTCCGAGGATGAAAAACAGCAGTTCCATACTCTGGTAACTCGCCGAGCTGCCTACATGAAGCAACTTGGGGATTTAGACGCTCGAATTGCGAACATTCAAAAGCGAACGGCAATTGTTCACCGATCAGAAGCGTCGTTTCTGCCGATGCTGCGAGAGACAGAAGATAAACTTGCTGGTATTCAGGCACAAGTGGATGCCATTGAAAAAGAACGCCACGAACTTCCCGTTGTGGTTGGCAAAGCAATCTTTCAGCCAGAGGGTGTTTCGCCACGTTTTATTGATGAAAAACTGGAGATGTCCACACAGATGACGCAGCCTTTCGTTGATCCAACGAAACTACTGAACCAAGTCACAATGGAGAGCAAGTTTGAGATTTTGAAGAGCGCAGTGGCGCCTGTGAATGAACACTACAAAAAGGCTAAAACACAAGCCATTGAGGCCTGGAAGGTGAACGAGTTCCGATCACTGGCGGAGCAGGAGCTGGATAGTTCGAAAGCAAGACTTGTGAGAATCCGAGACCGATTCGTGGATCTCCAGACCAGTTCACTCCGCAGCGACATCGTTCATGCCATTCAGAAGTATCATGTAAGTGTGGAAATCAGTTAAACCCATGCTTATTGAATTTGTTTTAATCCCATTCTGTATTGACAGCAAGATGGCAACAAGCTGCGCCAGTGTATTTTCCCGTTGAGAGGGCCAATCGAGTGGTGGAGTCATCAAATGCCCAAGAAATCAATGGGATTGACGTATTCTATTGAAAAGAACACCATTGTACTGGGTGAAGGAGAGACGACAGGGAGGATTACGGGCTGTTTTCATCTCCTCAAGCGCTGTTTCTACAAAATACACATTAACATTTGTATTCAGCGAACGGCGCTGGGTGATACAGAAGTGGAAGATTCAGACAACGTTCCAGAAGACTGGAAACTGTACGTTGGTCCTGAAATGGACTCCTTACAACATCACACCTTTCGAGATCTCGGCGGCAAAGTACGTATCAAAGAAATGAAAGAGAGCTTGCCACTTTACACAAACGTATTAATTGTTTTTCAACCTGTAGGCTCAGCGAACTGGAGATTTGACTTTTGAGTTTTCAGGCATTCGCCTTTGCTTCAGCTTGGAGATCACTCATCGAGGTATTGTAGACCCAAAGCGTAAGACGCACCGCTATGCTCTGAGCAACGTCGCCAGGTATGAAGAACGGCTCGACGATTTCCGAGATGAGGAAAACCACATGCGTTTGCACCAGAAGGAGAAACACTTTGTATCGGAGCTGATCAAGACCATGCGCATGCAGTCTAAGCAAACGAGTAGCCAACGAGCTACCGAATTGCTGCAGGAATTGATCCAAGTGGAGAGAAGCAAAGCGAAAATGTGGGATTCCACTTTGTTTCACGGCCATTTCCAGCGGTTTAAACGTGCTGAGTATGTGAATATGTTGCGAGGAGAGATCAAGAAGGAAGTACGTCTTGTTTTTTTGTCCTAGATCAACACTGCCAGTTCCTAACCTTGCTTTTATTACTACTAGATCGCCGTTCAAATCGACCATAGTATCGCTGTTCGCCAAGGGCGAGTCAGTGAGAGTGAAATGCTGGCAATCGGCGTTCCTATTATCGTTGACTCTTCGCTGCAAGGAAAGAGAAAGGAGAATTCTAGGTAAAGTCTGGACTTGCTTAAAGGCCGATGCAACGGTCATTCTAATATGCCTTTGTCACCACAGAATGGACTTCCAAGCCCGAAAATCGGCACTTATGGAGCCGAAGAGGCTAGCAGCCCAGCGATTCTTGGGCGACTACTGTAGCTTTAAGGCTCTACCGTTTGGCGAAAGAACTAACCGCACCGCACCTGAATCATATCGAAGAGAGACGATGATCGTGGGTATTCGGTACGAATGGCGTGAGGCTCGAACCAAGCTTCACGTGATACACAAGGTACGACAAAGCTATTGAGATAAAGCGGAGTTAACTCTTTACTGACCAGGTAATTGCACAGCTCTGCGGTCCTTCTGGCGAAGCGATAGAAACGAGTACACAAATGAAGACGGAATGGTTTCAGCTGGACAACGCCAATGCGGTGTTTCTAGCGAGTTCATGTGCCAAAGCGCTACGTCGAATTCGCAAGGAGGAGGCAGAAACTCGAGTTTTATTAATCGCGAAGGACACGAAGATTGAGCAATTACAGCAAGAAACGAAGAAGAACATCCAAGAGGAGAACGCCGCGATCATCCGAGAAGCCAAGGAAGACGTGATTTTATTAGGGCAAATGCAGCGCGAGTTAGAGCGCAGAGAGAAGCTCTTCTATGCGGACGCCATTCGACTGACGACATACAACGAAGCTGTTTCTTCCCAGATCGACTTTCAAGTGCAGCGCAAGGTGAATATTCTGACGCAGCCGACTGGAAACATAGCTCTTGAGCCGATTGTGCACGAAGTTAAAGAGAACTTCGCTCGACAGTTCGTCCAAGGCAAGTTAGCGCTAGTCAAGAAGACTTGGGAACGGAAAACTCGGCGCGTTATCAACAAACGTACGAAGGCCAGAAAAGAGCGAGGGTTCCGGATACGGCAGGAGCAGGAGCTGATGAAGGAGGTGAACGAGGCTAACGAGCTTGAACTCGCGGCTCTGAAAACGGTACAAGAACAGCGGGCAAAGGATGAATTACTGCGGATCCCCAACTTTAACAAAGCTGTCGAACAAGCTTTCGACTGTGAACATCTCGAGCTCAAAGCGTGGGGAACCAAGTACGATTTCGGGTTAAAGTGTAAAAAATGTGGGAAAGAAATGTCCAAGTCTTGCGATGATCCTGACCACACTCGAGGTGGAGACATCGGTCTGGACGAAGATGTACGCGTACATCGTGCACAAACGGCAAGTGGCATCGCGTTCCGGCTCATGAGTTCAGAGCATCTTCTCAAAGTTGAGAAGGAACGTCTTCGGCTGGAGAAAGAAGCTCGATCCATGGAGATGGTAGAGGCCATTTTGTACGACAGACTGGACCCAAAAGCCATTGACGATTTCAACTACAGACACGGAATCAATCGGGGAACTCTACTTGCCAATGCGGACAGCTCAGATCCCTTGTATCCTCGATTGATCCAGGACATCCATCGCGCTTCGTTCCAGGATGAAATCCTGTTCCATGGACGGCTACGGAACTTTAATTTTCGCATCCAGCAGATCTTTCACCAGCTTGCAGAGTGTTTAAACCGACTCGCGATGCAGGTACGAAAGGGTTTTACTGCTCAAGATTGCCACCCTTCTCCAAAACTAACTTTTTATTGCTTTTATTTTATGTAGCGGGTGTTTCTAGAGAATGCGCGGCTTGAAAACGACACTGTGCTGAGGAAATTACCCTTGATTGAAGCTGATCATGCACGAGCGGTGGCTCTGATCGAAGAAGACCGTGCGGTTCTGAAAAGCTTTGAGGAAGCAAAAGCTCGACTAACAGCAGCTCAAAAAGAACGCGAGGTGGGTTATTTAGGATAACCTCATGTTGAAACAACAACACTTACTCGTTATTACATGTTTTAGGCAGCATACTACGCCATTGAAGGCGTCGAGGAAGAGGCCGAGTTCTCAGAGTTCCATGCCCCGGCGCTCATCAAAAGCAGCGATGAAATGAACGCCATTTTCCAGCGTATTCAAAGTGAGTTGGACTTTGTGACGGAACAGGCCGCCACTGCCAAGGAGCGACTTGCCAAGGCGGAAGTTGAACGAATTAAAGTTGAGCCCTTGATCAGCCAACTGTACTGCAGAATGCAGAACTCGGTACTTCGTACAAGGTATGGCTTCGTCAAAGTTGAATACTTTCGCACGGAAGATCGTTGCGTGGTGGTGACGCCTCTCCACTGGGAAGCCACGCTGTACGTTCCTATGGACGAGATTCTCTCCTACGAAGCCATCTACAAGGAGGAAGAGAGCTTTGCTATGGCTGACGAAGACGAGAGCATGCACGAATTCGTTCGATTAGAGCGAAAGATGGAGATGAATGAGCAGAAGAAGATGGAGAGTGAAGATGAAGAGATACGAGGAATAATGAACTGGCGAGCAAAAAAGGAGAAAGAGGAAGAACTCCTGACAGAAACCATTTGCCAGGATGAATTGGAGTCGCAGCTCGTGTACGAATTAGAAGAACGCCATTCCGGTATCGCGTCAGCTCGAAAAGAGGCGATGAAGCTTCAGCGACGTGGTCGGGTGTATCCTCCTCGAAAGCGACGGCCGCTTTCCCAACGTCCTAGTCGACTTGACGCCAAGCGAGTTACGCGGGCATGTGAAAAGCGGTTGGCTATGGCGATGATCGAGCAACGTTTGCTTGCCAAAGAAAATAAATTACGGCAAGAAAGTCTCAAGGAACGGAACGCTATCAGTGTGGAAACTTTAGCGAACGACATGTTCCGTGATCTTCTGGGAGAAACTATCAAGGATCTTTGCAAGGAGAGACTTCATCAAGGAAAACATGAAGCTCACGAACTGCTTCGAGGGAAAGGGAACGCCATTATCGTAAGTACTGAGCAGTCCAGTGCCCCGGACGGTGCGTTAGTCGCTTCACTACTAGGCCTCGATCGGCTTTGGGTCGCTCGGAAACAAAAGTACTTTATGCTTTACGCAACTTGGGGGAAAGAGTTTGCGAAGTTGCAACTGGTTCGGAATGAGATGGCGAGACGTGAAGAGCTTCGTCGTCTTGCTGAAGAAGAGAGGCTACGACTAGAGGCGCGACGCAAAGAAATGCTGGCTGAAGAGCGACTTAGTCGCACTTTCTACCGTGAAGAAATGGTGCTGTGTATGCACGAGAGGAAGGCGATGGCCAACGCCGAGATGGAGATGAGAGAATACATTCGACAGCTGGAGCTCGAGGCCATGAAGACGAAATACTCGAAAATGGTGGAAGATCGGAACCGTATTAACGATAAAGCAGCTCGTCGTCTGGAGATTAAACACGGTAAAAACGAGCAGCATCGACTGCATCGTGAGTGGAGGCAGATCAAGATTGAAGACGAATTGTCCATGCAAATTCGCGAGAAAGAACTCGCCGAGGCGCTAGCCGAAGCCTTGGAGCGCCAATTCGACAAGTATCTTGCTGATCAGCTGCTTCACGGCAAAGTTACGGCAGAAATGGAGGCCAGTCGGTTAGCCGAGAGGATCCGTGAAGCTCAACAAGTTGCAGCGGAGAAGCGCCGAGCATTCGAGCAGAAAATGGTGCAGGAACGAATGATCGCCACCGTCGAAACTTTCTACGCGCTTTCACGCGCGGAAGTGGAGTGGATGGATGCGATCGAGAGGGCCAAATACTGGGCGTTTCGACGACCTTTACTCGAGGAAAACCTCAAGCGAATGGAGCCTGAGCTGAGGAGAATACAAGAAGAACGGGAACATGTTGTAAACGACGCAAAGTCCAAGAGAGAGTACGCCGACAAGTGTAAAAAGCGGATCCAAGAAGCCGACGGTACACTTTCTCAGGCCATTCAAGAGAAAGACAAGGCCATGCTAAAGTACAAACGAGTCCACAAACTGAACGCCATCATGGACTCCGAAGTACTTCATGATCGCGTCCAGCGTTTCCGCACAGTTTACTTGCGCGATCGCCTGCATGCGCAGTATTTCTCTTTATTGACCGACTCGATTGTGCGTCGAGCGCTGGTGGAATGCTGCGAGCGTGAGATCTCCAGACTGGAGAGTAAAATCAAGCAATTGGAGCAAGAACGCGACTTTAAAAGCAAGGAAGTGGCTGTGCTGCAGAGAAAGCGACGCCGAACGCTTCGCATGCGTCTTCGTCGCGCTGAACTCGGTAAACTCATGTTTGGCCACTCTCAGCAACGGCTTAAGAAGGAGATGTTTCAGCGCTGGACTAAGCTCTGGTCCGAGCGTACGAGAGTGCGTGCTTCTTTCAAAATGAAGCACGAAATGCTGCTGCAAAAGCAGAAACTTACCATGACTACCAGCTCTCCGTTGCTGAAGAAACAGAGCTTGCTTCGTGAGATCAAGGCGGCGAGTATCCCTACTAAATTGTCGGTAATGCATGACCATCAGCGGCGAATTCTACAGTGTCGACTGTGCCGAGAAAAGTACTCGGAAGAGCAGAACACTCGCTACTCATGTGTCTACCACCCGGGAAACTACGAGTTTGCCTGCGTTCGTACGTGCGAAACCCGTCGCAATGCTTCTTCGGGACCTGCTGCTGTACCTGCTTCGTGTATGATGCATCGAGCCAAGCGCTGGCTGTGCTGTGACGAGACGGATGAGGGGCGATACGGCAGTTCCGGATGTGCTCGACGCTTTCATCTACCCGAACGCAACAACCCCGAGCTCCAAGAGTTGGTGGAGAGGAAGACAAGCCAAGAACAAACGCTTCTTGATCAGGTTAACCAGCAACTTCTAGAACTTCGCGAGAGGAACGTCGTGGGGAAGCTTAAGTTCGCTACCAAGTCCGTCGTCTCGAAAATGGAGCAAGATCTGGTTAAGGAGCGAGCCAAAGCCGCCAGGTTCCACACGCTTGACCGTCGCAGTTAGTTCAAAGCCTAACGAAAGCGATACACACAACGTAAGGTTGAGGATTGGGGACATCAAAGCAGCGAAACTTACCTCTTGGAACAGCCTCAGGAGACCGTCACTGGACACTCCGCAGTCTGCTGCAAGTCGATCAAGTGCACTTGGTGAAGAAACCTCGTTCGCTGTGGGTGAGCGGCCCAAAAGTTGAGTGAAGTGGTGAAAGAACGAGCGTTTTTCGGATGATTCTTGACTCGACGGTGAAGTTTCAGCGGCAGGTTCGAACCCCGTCACCTCAGGAGGGAGGACCACCATGCTCGGGTACCGATACGAGTACTCGACGGCCAGATTGACTATCGTCTGGGCATCTTCTGGGTCAATCGCTCTTTTGAGGCCCAAAGTTTGCCACATTTGAGGGAAGTTTTTGAACGCTGAAGTGTTAGTATATCCACTGATGAACGGGTGCGTTAAAGCGGCTTCTGAAGTCAATCGACGCTCTGGATCACGGTTGAGCATTCGCTTGATGAAGTCACGACACACTGGAGAGAATCGATTTGGCATCGGAGGCAAAGTGTCCTGGCAAATGGCCTCTTCAAGACCGAAAAACCCGTCGTCTACAGTGAAGGGATAGGCGCCCGTGGCAAGGGAGAAGAGCGTGATACCCAGAGACCAGACGTCACTCACACACGTGTACTGCGCCCCCGAGATCCGCTCGGGAGCCATGTACATCATGGTCCCCGTGAAGTCGGAGAAGAAGGAGTTGGACTTGGCCAGAGTTCCAGCCAGTCCGAAGTCGGCCACCTTGAAGTCGCCGTTCCTGTTCATGAGGATATTGGCCGGCTTGATATCGCGATGAACCATCCTTTGGCTGTGCATGTGGTCGAGCGCAGTAATACAGCAGAAGGCTGCGTGTCTTAAGACTGCTTCCGAGACGGTGACGTTGGCATCCAGCAAGTCTTGGACGCTGCCCATGTCCATGAACTCCATGACAACCGAGACAGCACATTTCGCCGGCTTGAGGAAAGCTCCATAGAAGGTAACTAGGTATGGACAGAGCGCATTGCGAGCTCGGAGTCCCGCTAGGAAATGCTGTTTCAACGCATCCGAAGGGCTCGTGATCCCCACCGAGGAATCGGCGTCGATAGAGGCGAGGTTTTCGTGAAGAGCGTGGAGTTCGCGTTTGACCATGTGTCGGTCTTCTTCCTGGTACACGACGACTTCCTTTACGGCCACTAGTTTCAAGGTGGGCAGGTAGAGTGAGAGGAAGACGGTTCCTCCTGCGCCTTTGCCTAGTTTCTTGACTCGTTTGGTGCGTTTGCCGAGCTCTTCAGGGCCGTCATGAGCCACTTCGTTGAACTCGGCAGCCTCGGGGGAGTTCATACTAAGCGTGACGCTAGACGCGCGGCGTGAACGACCCACTGGTGCTGATATTGCAGCAGTGACGGCAAAAGGAGGTCCATCCAAGGCGAATGGATCCTCATCTGCGAACAACACGCTCTTTCGACGAGGCCTGCAGTCGGTTTTGGGCTCTTCGTGTAGAGCCATCATCATGGGCAATACAGGCTTCTGCAGCTTGTCAAGGGACAAGTGCAGGTTCATCTTACGCTTGTTCTGGCCTTGAGAAGCTGGCACAGGAGTTGCTTGACGGATCTGCGCCTCGTCATTGAAGCGTTCGTCGTCCGGGACGGTGAACAGCGTCGGCGCTCTTTTCTGTCGGAATTGGCGCGCTTGACGAGCTGCAAGGGCTGCTGCACGGACACTGGCATGGATGTTCGGACTGGCGATGCCGTGGATCGAGCCGACGCGATCTCGTCCTAGAAACTCATGCTGACTGACACGACCGTAACCTTTTCCATTGCGGACAGGGAAGGACGAAGCTGTTGCCAGCATCTTTAGCGTCTTGAGTGGAGGAAGTGAACCGCTTGCCAACGAACTAGAGAAACGTGAACAACGAGTCAAGACGAGGCCTTCATCGCAATGGGATAAGGCCATGAAGGCTCTCGTTCCACTATTTTTACTATGTATTTTATAAACTTAGCTGGTGATGGCTGCGAATCTGTGCATGTAACTGGATAACGCGAGCTTCTGGATGCTGCGTTTTCTTGCCGGATCACTCCACGAGAGGTTGTGTACCAGCGCTTCCATGCTCTGCTTGAGTGCGTCGTTGTCGGCTTTTTCAGTGAGTTCGGCAAGGTACACGACGCCGCTGTGTCTTAAATGTCCTCGAGGCCGTCGGGCGTCCAGCTCACAGATCAACAGCAGACAGCAGGCCTGATCGCAGCACAAATTGCACAGCAAGTCGGCCAGTGCAAGGCTGAAGTTTGCCGTTTCGGGGTTTGTTGCGGACTGCAAGAAAGTTGATAATGCAGCGGAGAGCCTTTCAGGAGAAGCTGCTGTTCGAGTCGGGTCTAAAGCTGCTACGTTGGAGAGGATTTCGGCGGCGAGTTCTTGTCGATACAGACGACCAACCTCATCGTCAGACAAGAGGAGCTCCCAAAGGCTCTGCACGAAGTTGGCTGGCAAGGCGTCGTGGCTACCGATTGACCCGCAAAGATTCCGGAAGCTTTCGAGAACCAAACTTTCGTAGTCCTGAAGCTGCGGCGGAAGCGAGTTCAGCAGCTGGAACAACGTGGCAAGAGCTCCGAGATCATGCATCTCCCCAGCGATATCAGAATCGATGCTTGCATGACAAAGTGCGACCACTACGAAGGAGATGCAAACAAACCAAGAGTGAGACACAATACGCACGTGCACGGGGCCCAAACGTGTGCATTACGTGTGAACTGGAGGGACTCGTGGACTTCAAACTCTTCCCACCTGAAGGGCAGTCACCATTAGTACCGATCGTTTGCCATATCTTTACCAGTTCTCTCGGTACGGACGTGGCCCCAAAGACTTCTGATCTGCTCCACGTGTTGTCCATGGTCGCTTGCTCTTCCAGAATTCTCCCCAAGTGATCCACTAATAAAAGTGCGGTTAGACGAATTCTCCCACGGAAAGTTGGCTCAAAGTGGACGTACCGATGGCAGTAACTCCGTCTGCCTTCCGGAATTCTTGGCGGTCTTCAGCATCGACGAGTCTCATGGCCAGTTCGGCCAGTGCGTCGCGCATGGTTTCACTATCTTTCCCTTGCCGAAAACATTCCAACGGGGTTGTGATGGGGCCATCAGACTGCCGAGTCTTTCGGTGCGAAGAACCGGCCGCTTCCATTGACCCTATGATGAGGCTGTAACCAAGTCACTAGCAGGAGAAACAGTACCTAACAATAGGCGGAACTATCAAGTGTTCATGTCGACGATGAAGTTGAACCCTCCTGATATACACGTCACTATGTGGGAACGTGTGGCTTGAGACCGTCACTATGAATGATGTTCTCTCCAAGTGCCAGCATGTCGATCCGACTCACTTTTCCATTGGATTTCTCGGAAGAGGAACTGCATCGACACGATGCCCCCTGAAGAAAGGTACCGATTAATCAAACGGAATGGCGACCCGCATCGCTTCTCGACGTACCAACAGGCAAAGATGAACGTCACTCAACAGAGCTACGATTATCATGGGATGAAGACGAGTATCGAGCACCGAGTCAATCAAAACGGCAAGAAGGTAGCCCAACCGCAGCGTTCCAACACTTGCAGCCCAAGATCGTGTCAAGACGCGTCATTCCTTCCGGAGCGAGCATGGTACGACGACTTGGACGCCAAGGACCTCGAATATCTCGACCGGCTGCTGTCCTCCGGGAGAGGCGACAACAGTTCGTAGATTGATAAGGCAGCAGCGACGTCGCGATTGAATCGGCTAAACCAACCCTGACGACACAAGACCAGCGAGTCAATAGCTACGAGGTTGACCGGCAGGTGGACTAACCAACGCTTGTTTGCCACGACTGAAAAAGGAAGAACACCANATAGGCCTGGAAACTAAAGTACTTCGAACCGATGACGCTGACTAACGGGTTCTCTCGGCCAAGCGTCTTGCTTGGCACACGTAGCCGAAGAATCCCGTCAATAACGTACGGCCACAACAAGGTCACCCATTGATGCATTTAGGCATCACGTACCTCATCGAAATCAACACTTCTGCTCGTTACCCGAGGTTGGTCTCAGGGTAAACATCATCACAACTTAATTCGATCGTTCCTGGTCAAGTACAGCTTCAACACGCGCCCCGCGTACTCCTAATGAATCCTTCGTACAGTCAGCTCACTTAGTCTCAACTTTACCGTCGGATATGGCCAAGACCTCGCGGAATTGGACGCTGACTACCAGGCCTCCCTCATCCGTGAAGAGCGCCGCTGTCGTTACCCAAGCAAGCGTTGCGAGATGCCGCGAGCTATCAAACGTAACGGAGAAATGCATCGGTTCTGCGACGCTCACCGGAGTAAAGCCAACCTGAATCAGCGGCGACTCGAAGCGAGGCGCAAGTCCGAGATGAAAGAAGCCAAGCGATCCCGAAAAAACAGTTTGGCTTCATCAGAAAGTGGCAGCGTCGATCTGTTCCAGCCTACACCAGAGCCTCACTCATGGACGGAGCCCTGCGAAGCTTCACCTCCGCTCCACTCAATGCTGGCACAAGACGAACTCGACTTTCTGAGCGAGTTGCTCTCACAGAACAGCCTGGAAGATCTTCACGCAGAGAGCGCCGGAGACCAAGTGGGCTTAACGGCGAGTTCGTTCCCGCACGACGCGGGCTTCTCTTGTTAAAGAGAGACTTGCGTCTGCACGCTTGAGGGTAGAAAAAGCCGAGTGGTTGAGTAAATGAGCTGCCGGCAGGACGCTAGTCAAGTTAGAGGAGGCCTTAGAGGCCAATTGGAGAGACCATACCTTGAATTACTACGGACTGACAAGTATGTTCAGCCCTTTTGCAAGCACTTGTTTTGCGTTACTATACTGTACTATTGCTCAACGGAAGAGGCGAGTGTGGGCGGTCAAGGCTGCCGAACAATGGGCGGCCCACGTTGAAGAGGCCAGCAAACTACCGACGTCTTGGTGGCTTGCAAGTTGCAACCAATTAATGCCGGAAAGGCCGCTGCAGCACGTGCCACGCTACGTTTTGCCGAATGCAGTGAGCAATGCTCATGTGTTGGAGTTTGTGCTGGCTCACGGATGGTGGCATTTCTTCCAAACAGCAAAATCGTCGCGACGAATGATGCGATTCTACAAAGTTGGCTGTAACGACTTGTCAGCGGAACTAACTGTTGAGCTGGATGGTTCACGAGAGAGGATGGACCACGCCAACGATTGCTGAAGTAAGCTTGAAAACTCAATGGCTTTAAACTGAGCGCATCACAAATTCAAGCCGTCGATGGCTCGGACGACGGTCAGCGGTTTTAATACTTTGTGAAATACAGAAGAGGAGCGTGCTGTACAGTCCAGCCGTCGCCTTCGACATGGGTACAAGTCCAGACATCGCACATTGGTACACGTGCTTGGCCTGTGGAGGTTGCGGTATCCAGTTACTTTTGCACTGCACCGCGACGCTCGCCTCACACAGACCACCAATGCGTCACAACCAGGACGCACTGGGACGTTCACTTTGCAATTCTCCGTCAACTGGTTGATTGGAGCAATGAACCCCAGCCAATTTCAGCCGGTGGATGCTGCCTCGGGCACGAACCAGCAGTTTCTTCCAGCCCCTGACACCCAACGTTGCTGCTATCCAAGCAAACGCTGTAACAATCCTCGAGTTCTGAAGCGCAATGGCGAACTCCACCGATTGTGCGAGTACCACCGCACCAAAGCGAACGTGAACCAGCGGCGGCTTGAACAACGTCGCCGATTGAGGAGCATGGAGTCCGAATCCAGCGGCTCCAATCAGGACGAAGACCGAAGCTCTCAGCGTCTCTCACTACCAGATCTGTCGAATGCAGGGGCCTCCGATTTGGAACTGGACGTACTGGACGAGTTTCTCGCCCAAGCCGACATCGAGCTGTCGCCGGTGAGCTTGGGGTCCAATCCCTACATTCACGACTTTCTCGATAGCAGCTCCGACGTCCGGATGTCCATTTGAGATGCGTCCATGGAGTAATAGTTGGCTACGGAGCTGAATTAATGTGTTTTTGGTTTTCTTACTTGGATCGATGCCCACAGACAGTTACAGTATGAACTCTTTGGTGGTGGTTGAATTTATCCTCATTGTACACCGACTATGAAACCCAACAAACAGGTGAGAGACAGGATCATCGTCAGGATGGCACATCAAACGCCGTTGGGCACAACAGGATTCGGAACACACATCATGC
>JAABLK010000200.1:0-12302 GCA_012295415.1 Phytophthora chlamydospora | reverse complement strand
TACAGTATGCGGATTTCCTCACGAGCCAACATCAAGTCAAGTACTACCGTCGGTAGGTAGGTTAAGTCCAAACATGTTTGTGAGCCAGTTGGGGGTCACAAACTTGAAGTACATATCCGGTACGTACATATCGCGCCTTGCGTCAGCTCGAGGATAACGGTATGGTGTAAACAGCAGCAACCCACGCAAATCGAGTAGGCATTTTCTGCTGCGAGGTCTATGCGTCCCGAAAAGCGGCAAGGAAGCTTTCTAGATGTGCGTTGTACGGCATTCGCTGGTAGGCAAAGCCTGAAGTACATTTACTGTAGTACACTTAGAAGGAGAATAAAGTTTTGAATCTCGAAGTGGATTGAAGTTGTTCAAGCAAAAAACAAATTCGAGAACTTCAGTTCTCGGAGAACCGAATTTAGATGTGGTCCACAAAACACAAATCGAAGAATTTGTTTTTTGAATCGGCATGTCATGCCATCGTAGACTTAAAACGCTTTGCCATGCCCTCTCCAAGGATCTCGAGACACTCGACAGCGAATAAGCCCTGCCTGCTGAACCGAGAGCTATTCCATCTCACCTCAGGCAGACCTGCCCATGCGCGTCCTTGCAAGCCAGCGTGCTCAAGAGACACTAACCGTGCCCATCGACCAGTCTGATCTTCGCTTAGTCGTTGGAAATCAACTAAAAGTACCCGTCACATAAATTCCGTGTCGCTGCGTGGTTGAAGTTCTAGCCTGGCTGTCCTGCAAGATCGGCAAATTGTCGATCCAAAACACGGACACTCGTGGCGTGCGGCCTCCGCTTCGACTCGTGCACAGTTCACTTTTCAATTCGCCTTTCAATCCCCAAAGTCGAACAAGAGCAAGTAAGTCCAAGATGCTCAAGTCCTGGACGTCCGCTGTGTGTTACACGGCACTGAGCTTCGCCGTCTTCAACGGCCTGGCCGCTGCCGATGAATGGGACGCTCGGGTGGACGAGATCATGGCCAACTTCACCAACGTCGACCTCGTGGGTCAAATGACGCAGATCGCTGCGTACGGTCTCATCAACTCCACGTACCAACTGGACGAAGACGCCGTCCGCAAGTACGCCAAGCTCCACGTCGGCTCGTACCTGAGCCCGCCAATGTCTGGACTTGGCGAAGTCAACGGCAAATGGGGCTGGACGACGGCCGAGATGCGCGATTTCGTGGGTCGAATCCAGGAAATCGCCATGGAAGAGAACGGAGGCCACCCGATGATCTACGGCACGGACGCAGCTCACGGCAACGCCCTGATGACGGACACGGTGTTTTTCGGCCAACAGATCAACGGTGCCGCCTCGTTCAACCCCGATCTGGTGTACGAACAAGGTCGGATCACCGCTCGTGACACTTTGGCGTCCGGAATCTCTTGGTTGTTCGACCCTGTGCTGGACAACATGCACAACCCGCTGTGGCCGCGCGTGTACGAGACTTTTGGTGAGGATCCGTATCTGACTTCCGTCATGGGTGTAGCCATCACCAAGGGCATCCAGAGCTACCCACAGGCTGCGGCGTGCATGAAGCACTGGATCGGCTACGCGTGGAACCCCACAGGTATTTGTTTGTATTTTGCAGTGAGGTGCATCAATGTTGTTTGGTTTCCTAACCGAAAAAAAAAACATCTACTTCCCACAGGCCATGACAAGGACGGCGTTGTGATGTCGGACTTCGACATGATGAACACGTACTTCCCTCCGTACAAGGCTGCAGTGGATGCTGGCCTACTCACGGGTATGGAGAACTATATCTCCGTGAACGGCGTGCCTGTCGTGGAGAACACGAAGCTCATGACGAAGCTGCTCCGTGACGACCTCCACTTCGAAGGTTTGATGGTGACCGACTACGCCGAGATGACCCACTTGACGGAGTTCCACCGCACAGCTCGCGACACAGACGAAGCCATGAAGTTCTCTCTGGAACGAACGTCAATTGACATGAGCATGGTGGCTTCAGATCTGTCGGCGTCGGCCGCGTCAATGTTGACCACAAGCGCATCGAGTCTGTCGTTCACGAACGGAACGAACAAGTTGATCGAGGAAAACCCGGCCATCATTGAGCGCATTAAGGAATCAGTGCGCCGAACTATCAAGACCAAGCTCAAACTGGGACTGTATGAGAACCCGCTGCCCGGTGAGGAGTTCCTGAGCATGGTGGGCAACGACGACGACGTCGCGGCGGCCCTAGACCTGGCCCGCGAATCGACCGTTCTGCTGCAGAACAACGACAGCACTCTTCCTTTGCCGAAGGATGCCTCGGTGTTCCTGACTGGGCCCATTGCCCACGATGTCGGCCGTCAGTGCGGAGGTTGGACGCTGCAAGTGCCGGGTGTGTCTGGCACCGACATGTTCTCGCACGGTGTGTCCGTGAAGCAGGGCCTTGAGGCCGTGGTTGGCAGCGATGCGTTCACGTACTTCAACGGCCTGAACATCACCGGCAACTACACGGATGTCGATCTCGCTACCGCTAAGGAATACGCTAGCAAGGCGGAATACACGGTCGCTGTCATCGGCGAGGAGGTTTACGAGGAGAAGTCGGGGGACATCGACGACCTGACGCTGCCTTTAGGCCAGATTGAGTACGTCAAGGAGCTCGCGGCCACGGGAACCAAGGTGGTCCTCGTGCTCTTTGAAGGACGCCCACGTATTCTGAGAGACCTGCCGGAGAACGTGTACGCCGTGCTGAACGGTATGCTCTCGTGTGAGCTGGGTGGCAAGGCTGTCGCGGAGATCATCTATGGTGACGTGAACCCGAGCGGCCGCATGCCGATCACTTATCCCAAGGACACGGGGAACGTCATGATCCCGTACAACCACCGTGTCAGCACGCAGTGCGCTTCGGGCGACTACTGTGAGCCGCAGTGGAGCTTCGGCCACGGCCTCAGCTACACCAACTTTACGTACTCGGCCATGAACATCAGCACGACTAACGTGACGTCCAGTTCGGACTCTGTGAACGTTTCCGTGACCGTGACGAACTCTGGCTCGGTGGCTGGCAAGGAGACGGTGATGCTGTTTTTGACGCAGCCGTATCGCTCGATCTCGGTTCCGGAGGTGAAAAACCTCAAGAAGTTCTCCAAGATCAGCCTGGAGGCCGGTGCGTCGCAGACGGTCGAGTTCGAGCTGACGGCGGACGACTGGAGCGTGTACTACCCGCAGATCGGCAGCGGTCTCAAGAAGGTGGCGGAGGACGCCGACTACGTGATCGCCATCAAGCCCGAGACGGACTGTGACGTGTACAACGAGACGGCCGTGGCCAACCCGCTGTGCGCGACATTTTCGCTGTCGACAGGTGAATACCCGTTCGGCTCGCTGGTGGCGGAGTAAGGCGTAGCGTTTTGAGAATGCAGTAGTCGCGTACGATTATCTGCTTGGTTGCGTAAAACTCCATACTACTCCTTTGTTCATAGCTAACGTCTTGGATTTTTTTTATGGCAGAAAATCACTGGATTTTGATTTTGTTGATTCATTGACAAACTAATGGTTGCATTTTCATGCCTTACGCAATGCACTCTTTGACTCTTTGACTGTTTCACTTACATCACAACAAATCTGACAGGAGATGGCCCAAAGCTACCCGTAGTCACGGCTAATTACCGGTGGTGTTCTCATCGGTCTCATTCTCCGATTTCATGAGCTCCTGAAAGATCCAAATATCATCCGGATCGAGAGCTGTCGACGGTAAACCTGGATGAGGCACCGTAGTTGTGCTGTCCGGTTGCTGTCGGGAAGGAAGTGGCGCAAAAATGCGATTTAGAACTTCGGGCGGAAGTGTCGAAACCAACGGAGCTGCTTCGTGCTGATATTTGCGCTTGTGCTCAAGTCGACGTTGATTGAAGTTGGCCTTCTTCCGGTGAAAATCACAAAAGTTGTGCAGCTCACCGTTCCTTTTCACCCCACGAGGGTTTCCGCAGCGTTTGCTTGGGTACAGACAAGTCGTTCCTTCTTCATATCGACGAACGGGCTTGGGTGGGGCTTTCGTTGCGTCTTGATCCATGCAAGCCGTAGATGAGATGACAAGGGCTGATGTGATGTCGAGACGGCCAAATGAGAAGTGTTTCCCTGCGGCGCGAAAGAGAAAATTGCTCCTGATCCCTTAGGTACAAGTTACTATCGCGACACTGGGCAGTGCAGATAGTGCAACTCAAAATTGTTCCCGATAGAGAGAACACTAAGAAGCTCTCTATCCGTATAGAAACGAGGAACGAGCCATGTAGCGGCGTAGTGCTGGCGCCATGGCTGAACTTGGTGAAAGTGCCCAGAGTAAAACTTGCTTAGCTATTATCTGTATCGCTGCACAATGCTCGTTCTGAGAAATTAGTCTGAACTCGCTGGTCCCATCGCGACTATGATTTGTATTTCCGGTCTCGCCACTTTGCGACGAGTTACCAATGCCTCAGTCATTCCGATAATGCAGGTTATGCAAGAGAGTGCCAGACACCTTCGCGCTAATTAATTGTTGATTACTTCCGACTTCACGACTACTTCGCCTCGAGATTTATTCATTCTCCGCGATCAATATTTGCTGCAGCCACTTGTTCAATGAGCCGAATGTCTTCCTCGTCGAGCTCAAAATCATCGTCTGCTTTTTCACCACTTGGGTGGCCTGGTAATATGCCTGGCGGAATAATTGGATCTTGCCTTCCAGATCCCCCCTGCTCTTGTCGAAGTCTGCGCTTGAATTCAAGTTGGCGTTGATTGTAGTTGGCTTTGTCTCGGTGGAATTGGCAAAACTTGTGCAGCTCGCCGTTGGCCTTCACGACACGAGGATGATCACAGCGCTTGTTAGGGTAGAGACAGATCGTGCCCTCTTCACTTCTGGGGTTTAATCTGCCGGCGGCAACGCCGTCATTCTGCTGCATTGTTTCCTGAGAGGTGGCTGCGTGTGTTAACGAGCTCAAATTGAAGAATGCCGCGATGGCTCGGGCAACCAAGCGTTAATCAAGCGAGCCACTCCCAATCTACTGGCATTTTCAAGCCGTGACTTAGGCGCGGAGGTCGTTATGCGGCAAGCAGTGACCAGTGACCGAGCCTTGCTCACAACTGACGACCAGTATTATCGAACAATCCCCAGAATGCAGCCTATGTAGGGCTGTCCTTAAATGGTGAGCAACTTTTGTCGCTCGCTAGCGTTTCTTACGTCAGCTTCGACCACGGAGACTTTGTTGCAATAAATTTGCGTCTTGAGGTAAGGACTTGTTCTATGGTAAGCAGCATACCAGCTACACGAAAAATACAAATACTGAATGTGAGAACGATGGCACTTCGAATTAAAGGCAAGGACTGTACTTGTGCATATTATGCTACAAAGTAGCTTTCGCGCAGCGGTTTTCTACGATATTATTTGCACGGCGTTATCGATGACGTTGGTGACATGCTACCCTTCACAGTCTGCCCCGTTTCGCCTTACTTGATTTCTTAGGCTTGAATGAGCTGCAGTCGCATCGGTCGAAAGGATGCCGACTCCATTGTGACGGCGATCGCTAAACTTGCGCTACGATCGGGTATTCATTCCAAGCGCCCGACCTTATGCGTGTACTTACAGGTTCAGACTGGCCAAAAGGTAGCTATGGTCAGTTGCTCGACTTATCGTCTCGTTCTTTAACGTAGCGATGGCCAGTACCTGAATCAAGTCACATCTGAATCTTGACTCGTCCCATTTTGCATTCTTCGAATTAAAGTATCAAGTTTCCGCCCCGCAGTGAGGACGCGCGCGAGTTGAAAATCGATCCAAGCAGCGTTTGGCTCGACCATTGGCTATACGATCAGCGCAGTCATCAGACGGTCCTTCTTTTGAGAGATTTGGATGACGAAAACCACCAACAGCGTAAACTTTGAGCAGATCCTGCCGCTCGATACCGTACTAGTTTGCAAGAGTTCCACGGCTGCTTTTGCCACAAAGAATTTTGATTCACAGACATTGGAGAGCTCAACGCGTTTGCCTTCATCGGTAGGGCCCCTAACTTTTAAAACAATGGTACACACACGGATATATTTTTTGCTGCAGCTGAAGTTGATGTTGAAGTGCTATGCAATGAGTTATCTTCAGCTTCAGCTATTTCATCTAAGATGTTTAAACTGGTCGTGCTCCAGCCCCATCGCGTAGTCCAGTGGTATCTCGAGAATTCATTCCAAAACATTTTTGTTTTTCAGTTGGCTTATGCGATCAAAGCCTGCTTCCTCTTCTACATCAACGAGTTACCCACTCACTAAACGAGTACAGTATCCATGTACGCATACAGAAAACGTCTTCCAAGCTTTGCCAGCATGACGGGCGCCCTGCTCACAACATTTGGTTATCGAGGGCGGCTCCATCCCTGATACTTGAAGACGCCACTTCCTCGATGAGACGGATGTGTTCTTCGTCGAGCTCGAAGCTGTCGTCACTCTCGTCCTCATTTTCGACAGAAGCTGGTTTCGGCAGCAGTGGTCGGCCCTTCACTAGGATGGGATTCTCATTGGGAGCGCTGTTCGCGCCAGCAGGTTCAAGCTGCTCTTGTTGACTCTGCCGCTTGAATTCCAGTCGGCGTTGATTGAAGTTGGCCTTGTCACGGTGAACTCGGCAGAACTTGTGCAACTGACCATTGGACTTCATGACTCGAGGGTTATCGCAGCGCTTGCTTGGGTACAGGCAAGTGGCGCCTTCTTCATCACGCGATACTGGTTTGGCTTTTGCAGCTCCTGCTTCCTGCTGCATACTTTCACCGGAAGGATATGGGAGGTGTGTGCTCGGATGAGCTCCAAATCGAAAATGACATGCTGACTGCATCCTGAACAGCACCAGCAAACTCGATGGGACTTGTAATACTAAGGATGAACCTTCGGGAGGAGATTAAACTGCAAAAATAGTGGATCCGGAGCTTTTGATGGTGGGTTTCAACACACAAGGGGAAATCGCAGGCCTATCGCCTGACGACAGGGTGGCAGCAAGCTCCGAGAAAAACTCTAGAATCTCAACCTGTTGGCATCGTTTTGAGTGAGCGTTTCCACCGAGGTATTGGATTTATCTTCCTCTTTTTCGGTCGAACCGTATCCTACGAAATATAGACGCTGCTGCACCGCACTCACTTAGAAGACGAATCGGAAGAAAATGAGCCTACAAAGTTGGCAAGAATATCGCAACTGCTTAATGTTTATGAAAGATAGGAAATTCGAAAATTCGGCAATACTTCATGGCGATACTTGTGGGGCAACACCCCGGTATCCGATAACAACACGATTTAGGTTGATTAGCTACGAAAATCACAAACATGAACAGGCAACTCAAGCGGCCCAGGGATCTCCACAATGGCAACCAGAGATATTGAAGTCAGAGAGGGTCTCCCCGTTTCGACATTAGTGAAGATGCGCGGGTAGAGGAAGATAAAGTGCAACTGCAAAAGCGTGCTTGGCGCAGTTTTTTTTCAATTTCCAGGGACTTCGTATGTGGTTTCGTTGCCCCTATCGTTTGGCCATTCGAGGTCTTCTCGTTCTCAGCGCCACTTTGACGATGATGAGGGGAGATTGAGGCAGTTCTGATGCCTCAGCCGCGAGAGCGGCTCGACTAAATCATTGCGTATTTTTCGGCCGAGCTCCCTCACCGACTAGATAAACGGTAGCTGCGACCACTTGAAATCGGCGTGCCAACAAACCAATACTGAGTTTCGTGGCTCGTCTAGCTCGCCAACACGCGCATTACCACCGGGTTTGGATTAAAGAATCAAGTGGGCCCTGCCACGGCGCAGCAGAGCACCTCTTTGCCAGTCGCAAAGGGTGCACGACCGTTTTACAGTCGATAAGAGAGCCCCCATCGTGGCGAAAGTCCACTCGGTCGCTCCGGTCTCAAGGTCGCGCCAGCCTCAGGATTTCCGTCAAGTTAACTCGGTAGTCGGGTCAGACTCGAACTCAGAGCCCTTTGCGCAGCAACAACGAGTCGAACGGGTTCAGCAGTCGCAGCAGTTAATCTCGCAGCAAGAAGCCTCTCTCGACCAGCAGAACCACTTCAACTTCAGATGGCCACAGCATGTGGAGTGTAGCCATGTCTGAACCACTTCAACAATATGGATAACCAACCGTTATCTTTTGGCGAACCGAGTGCAACGGCCCGACATCGACAATAACTGGCACAACTTGTGCCGCACAGATGAATGCACACAAGTGAATGAACTGTTCTTCTTTTGCGCCTCGCCATCGGCGTCCCAGCGCCTCGTTATGATGCCACCACAAGAGCCTGCTCAGCCACCCGTTACCATCTGGTCACATTTTAAATAAATCACAACATGGTCTCCATAAAGCACAACACAAATCGCCACAGACTCTTCTCAAATCCGCACAAAACACAATACGTCTGTAACTTCTCCACTATTCTATATCTGGCACGTCATCACTATCCTTGAGCTTTGCCCTCCAACACCGGCACAGCTTTCCCCCCTCAACTGACGTACTTCATTCCTCGATATAGCGCCAACCACTCCAGAGCTGACCCATGGCCGACCCCGTCAAGTGGACGCCGCTGCGCTTCCTGGCGTACGGCGTGGGCCACGTGCTCAACGACATGTGCGCGTCCACGTGGTTCTCCTACCTGCTCGTCTTCCTGCGCAGCGCCGTGCACATGTCGCCCGTGGACTCGGCCGTCGTCATGTTCTGCGGTCAGATCGCCGACGGAGTGGCCACTCCGCTCGTAGGCGTGTTATCCGACCGCTCCAAGGGGTTGCCAGCTCTCGGACTGGGGCGTCGTAAAACGTGGCTGGCCGTGGGCTCGCTGCTCGTCATGCTGTGCTTCTTCTTCGTGTTCGCGGCCTGCGCGCCTCGCTGGGTCTCGGACACGCCCAGTCGGATGGTGTTACTGGTCTACTACAGTGCAGCGGCCAGTATCTTCAACATCGGCTGGGCTACCGTACAGGTGTCCCACATGGCCATGGTGCCCGAGCTCTCGGGGGACGACAACGTGCGCTGCGTGCTCAACAGCACGCGCTACGCCTTCACCATCCTGTCCAACGTACTGGTCTTCTGCGTCTTCCTGGTGCTGCTACGAGTCGTCCGGCCTTTTGGAGAGCCTGACGCTGACAAGTTCACGCTGCTGGCCTACACGTCGCTGCTGGTGGGAGGAATCTGCACAGTTGTCTTCCTGTCCGGCACGCCGGAGAAGGTGGACGTGGGGCAGAAGAACACTAGGCAAGATGCTGGAGAAGTACTGGCTCAGAGTCCCGTGGTGGCCGATATGGAGGGACGCGGGCCCAGTGCCTTCCCGTGTGAAGGAGAGCTGGACGTTCCTGCAGTCGAAGTGGTCGGCACCTCGACTGAGCACATGACGTGGAGCTGCTGGTTCAAGCTCGGCATGTTCTACGAGGTGGGACTTGTCTACATGTGCACAAGGCTCGTGGTCAACGTGACGCAGGTGTTCATCTCGTTCTACCTCATTGTGACGCTTGATATGTCGGCCACATCCATCGCCATCGTGCCGTTGCTGGTGTACTTGTCGGGCTTCCTGGCGACGTTTTTCCTGCGCTACTTGAACGAGTCGCTGGGACGCACGGGGTCTTTTGCACTGGGTGCAGGGCTCATTGTACTGGCGCTAGCGCTGGCCTACTTCCTCACGCCCGAGACGGCCACGTGGGTCTATCCGTGCTCGATCATCCTGGGCATGGGCAACTCGATCATCATGGTGACGTCCGTGTGTCTGACGGGAGACCTGGTGGGCAACAACGTCGAGAGCGGCGCCTTCGTTTACGGCGCCATGAGTTTCACCGACAAGATCTCGAACGGCATCGCCATCCTCTTCATCCAGAACGAGCGCGAGAAGCTGCAGGATCTGCCCGACGAGGACGGCGAGTTCTTGCGTCAGGTGTACTGCATGCTCCCGTCTATCGCTGCACTTGTGGGGCTTTGCACAGTCCTGTTCATGACCCACTGCAGCGGATCCAGCAACCGGAGGCGGCGCAAAGTGGAGAGTGCGTCCAGCAGCACAGCAGACGAAACCGAGATCCTTCTCGTCAACGACGACGGCCAAAAGGAAGGGTACGGGTCGGTTTAATCTCTTCAGCAGCTCGGTATTTCTGGTGATTGAGCCAACAAGGCGTACTTTATGAGCCGATGAGCACCGCTGTCTCGAATGTAGCGCAGCTCCTCGCCTCAAACGTTCTTGTAGAAAGCTTTGCAGCTCCTTAAGCTGAAAAAAATCAACTTCATTTCACGCATTCACAAAACAAATTTGAATCGGCAAAGAAGCAGGCGACAATTGTACGAAGGCGAGGAATCGCTCAGTGAAAGTGCGTCGCGGTCGGATCAAGGTGTGCATGTCCAGGAGTGGCTTCGCAAAAACGACTAGAGAATTGAATGGGGCTGTCCAACTTCTGCCTGGCGTTCGAGTTGGAGCAAGCTGTGCAGTGTTTTTAGCGACTCTGGATCGCTGAACCATGACGACCGTGTCTGCTCGACCAGACTGGACACAGCTACATTGGGGCCGCTCCGTACTCTTGGCGGTGAATCGAGCACAACGCTTGTTTGGGACTGTCCGTTGGCCGTACGAGAACGAGAGCTTGTGTTTACATGGCTGCGAGCTGCTTTCAGTGTCGATTGTGAATCAGAGGGGCTGAGGTTCGACTGCCGAGAGAGAGAGACAAACACGACCACATAGAAGGCTTCTCGAGCTTATCCTGTGGCTTCAAAGGGTAGCAACGATAACGATGGCCTAGCTCAACCACACGAATGAACGTGGCCTGATTAATTACGTCCAGCTTGTACAATTGATGCTGGAGCTAGTTGTTTTGCATTGAGCTTAGCCAAAGAAATAGAGTAGATACGAACCGAATGCGAATGTGAATCTCGAACTTGTCAAGACTTGACTCGGTGTTCGGCATGTGCAGCCCCCTGCTTCAATATCGCAACACTCCGGGATTTAAACGAGCTCACGAGAATGATGTGCTATTCAACGACGAGCAGTGCGCTTGCTTGCTCTTCGCCGAGGAGTTTCTGTCTGACATAACGGTATCACATGGACACGGACTCTTAGTTGTGCGGATAACCAAACGCAGTGCTACTCAGCAAAAATGGTAAGTGCGAGTCCGTGCCCAAACGTCTTCAACATGTGGGTGTCAGGTGAGATAGTCCCTGCGCTTTGCATCAGTATCTTGGCGGAAGCCTTGTCGAGCTCAGCAACCGCATTTGCAAATTGGGGCACTACTGTACATTCAAGCACGACTCCTTCTTGACACTATGGAGAACAACACACATGCTGCCAACACAGATGAAGGCACAATTTGCCTCTACGCAAGCAAACAATGCACCAATCCGAGGGCGGTGAAGCGCAACGGGGAATTGCATCAATTTTGCGAGATGCATCGCAGCAAGGCTAACGACAAGCGTCGACTTGACCAGAAGCAGCAGCTGGAATTGGAGCTGGCTCGTTTGAATCAAACCTTCACGCCCCAAAAAGCGCAGTCGCCTGGGGTTTCGTGTGCGCAGAGAATTGAAGCAGTGCTGGACGACGACACCGAGCTCACCGACGACGAAATTCGCCATCTACTGAATATGGTGTCCGCGTACTGCAACTAAGACATCTAGGAGCGCGCCGGTGAGTAAATAGTCGTTTGAAGTGCTGTTGGTAGAGTGCATAACAAGTAGAAGTGCTAAGCCGTTTGTAGTCGTGAGTCATACAACAACTTTGTGGGAATGATAATGGGGTCGTGGAACGATTGAAATGGCCGTCCTAGATTACTCAAGGCCAATCCTGTACAACAAATGAGGCTCGTTGAAGGAATCATACTTCGGCTCCTTCTCAGTTCGACGTTAGCAGAGGACGGTAGCTTATTTCAGAAGCTGTCACAAACTCCAAACAAAGCATCAACCGCAAGAACCACTATTTCCCGACGCTGCTTCTAGTAAGCATCACGGGGCACTAGTGCGTACGGTTGTGAAAACTGACTGGGATCATACCCCCACCAGGAGCTTGCATGAAACCTTCAAGGACAATAAGCAGCGGCTGTCGGCTTCAACGCGACGCTCAACGCTGATGACCGTGAAAACAAATATAGGGGGAATCTTATCGTTAAGAGTTTCACCAAGCTCATTCGAGCAGATATCAAGAGTGTGAACGCCCTGCAGAACATCGTTGCAGTTACCCACGTACTCCACATCTCGAAAAAAGGTCGACTTCAACTTGATCCCCTGTCATTTTCGCTTCCATAATTTGAACCGACTTCAACAGGGAGGTACTTCAGTTGCTGTTGTTCGAAGACAAAACTAGATTGCTTCGCTTAGCTGGGAATACCAGCAAAGGGATGTTCCCTCCTATCTGTCGTACGACTAGGTACTCC
>JAABLK010000001.1:132441-181720 GCA_012295415.1 Phytophthora chlamydospora | reverse complement strand
TCGACAGACTGCAAGGCAATACAGCGACCGAGAGACGCACCGAGCCATGACAGGCGAGTCACTGGAAGGCGACCCGCGTGGCGCGAGCCAGAGAGCGATTCGGTGGAGCCATGACAGAGGACAGCGGGGCACCACAATGCTCGTCACTTAAGTGGTCTCGCACTGGGGGCAGTTGTGGCGTTGGGTTTTGCCCACGCGAGACAACCCTCGTTGCAGTCTCACCGAGGTCAAGACATTTCGGTGTTACGAGCGTCTGTGGTTGGCGGAACATATTTCCCGCGATAGAGTGACATAGTGACAGAGACTTTGGCCGGTCATAATAGAACCCGGCCGAGTCAGTTTAGTGCAACCGTATTCGCATTCAACGAATTCTTTGGTCCGCACACTTTTTGGTCGGATCAAACAATTCTAATGCGACTCTTAAGCAGCAACCCGACTAAACCTTTCTCTGTGGAGTGAATCACTAACACTATCTAGGAAACCACGACCGGGAGGATTGTCTGTATAGTCGTTCTTCAGCAACAACAGCACAGGCGCTTTCTTGGATGACACCTTGATGTCCTCGAAACCATTGCACGCCATTTTGCCGCAACTGCAGGAGATTCGGCCTTGATGTTTGTGTGACATCCTGTATACCGATCGTGGTGGCGAATCGGATGGGCAATTGCTGCTAATGGCGCCGGCTGGGACTCTTATGGCGCGGAAACGAGGCGAGCTGAATATTGCGTGCAGCGGCAGCCCTCTGCGAGTCACGCACGTCCTGTGTGCGAGACCCCTCCTCGGTCTGCCTGGCGCAGCAATACAGTGCATGTATTAGTAGCAGAGACTCGTGGGGGGTTGCGGCTGGCTGACGGCGACGGCGCTGGCAATTCCTGGTGAGCCGTGGTCAGTCTTTCGCGTTAAATCCGCAAAAGTGGGTACCTTTTCCAACACGCCGAAATTCAACGCCCCCGCGCAGATTCCCTACCACTGGCGCGCTCTATCGGACGGGATCCCTTGCGAGACCAGCGTGGAGACCGCACACAAGAAGTTCGCCGCCGCAACAGCTCGAGCCGAGCGCTGACAAGCATCTCCTCGCCCTACCCGACGCTCTTTCTCTGGCGGAGCTTTGACAGCCGCAGAAGGCAGGCATTCGCACTCCCCATCCGCTGGCTGCATCTCGGCGCCCGAGCATTTTAAACGGCGACGCCCGCAGCTGAATGACACAGCTGACCGCGCCCCCGCCACCGAGTCGGACGCAGCTCGCCATCCAGAGGCCGCCATCGGTGCTGGACAGCAGCGACGAGGCGCGAACCGACACGTCCACGTCGCCCGCGATGAACCCGGCGCGCACGCCTGGCAGCGACACCAAGACCAGCAACGGCGCCCCAGCGGCAACGACCCCGGCAGTGACGCCCTCCTCGAAAAACCGACGGAGGAAGGCGGACGCCGCTACCGAGGACAAATCTGCCGCCAAGCAGCGCAAGTACGAGCGCAAAACCAAGCGCTTCATCTGGCCCGACGACCTGCACCGCCTCTTCGTGGCCGCCATCTTCGACGGTGGGTGGACGACACGGAATTGACCCCTTTGGGAACTTCATTGCTGACTCTGACGCTGCCTGCTTGCCTGTGCTACCAGTCGGTCTCAAGAACGCGTCCCCCAAGGCTTTGCTCGCAGTACGACTTGCTCTTTTCCCCTCAAAGTCCAGAGCACACAGCATAGTTCGCTAACTCCTTGCTGATATGTTTGCTTGCTGCAGCTGATGGAGGCGGCCGGACCAAACTCTGGCCTCACGACGGAGCACCTCAAGTCGCATCTGCAGAAGTATCGCCTCAACTACGAGCGCTCTCGCATGGAGTTCCTGGAGTACTACGACCGCAGCGCCAAACGCAACATCAAGCGGCGCCGTCGACAGGCGCAGCATCGAGTTAGCGGGGCAGGCAGCGAGGCCAACACGATGTTCGTGTTTCCCATCAGCAATTCCAAGCGCCGGAAAGGACTGGCTAGCGACAGCGACAGCGATGACAGCGACTCGGACACTGGCGATAGCCACGCCAATGACACGAGGATGGACGTGGACGCAAAGTATCAGGCAACGCCAAATGGACGTCGTGGCTCTCCTGCGACAGCTGCTGAGGCCCATGCGCGCAGCGTGAGCTACTCGCAGCTCATGCAGAGTGCGCAGCATCAGCCAGTGCTGGATGGAAACAGTCATTTACGTCAGCCGGCTACGATCCCAAATGACCGCATGGTGAACGGTGCTCCGTCCCCAGTCTCCTCTGGATTGATAGCCATTGCTCCCCAGCATTTACCTCCAGCCTATGCTGCCCATGTCCAGCGAAAGCAGAGCCCGCACCACGACCGCGATCTGGCCGCAGCGGCCGCTGCTGTGGCCGCGTACCGCTATCCGTTAGCTCATCCTGGCGGAGGGGTCCCTGGTATGCCAGAGCTCATGGATCCGCAGTGGAGCATTCTCAACTCTCTCATGTCACCCCAGCTAGCTGGAATGACTGGGCCAATTGGTGAAGGTGGAGTGTTTCCCCAGACCCCGCAAGTTTCCACGAGCGAGGCGATGGCTCGTGGCAGTGCGGACGGCTTTATGCTTCAAGAGGAACCGACGGATCTGCAAATGCAGATGCACCTGGCCATGCAAGCTCAGATGAATATTCACCGGCAAATGCTCACGCGCAAGGTAGAGGTGGCGCAACATCTTGCTCGTCACAGCAGCATGGGCAGCATCGACACTAGTGCTGTTTCAAACAGCCGAGGCTTCAACGAGTCTTGGGGCAGCGCGCAACAGCTCCAGCAGCAGCAATATCTGCAGCAGCAACAACAGCAGCAGCGGCAACAACAAGAGCGGCAGCAAAAGCAGCAGCAGGAGCACTATCAGCAGCAGATGGACCTGCTGTCTCGGCCGTCTCTGTCTGCTCCTCCCGTCTCATCGACGCCCTCGGCTCCTGTGACGGCGACGATTGTGCCGACTGACGCGAGTGGGGCTGTTCCACCTCCGCCAGCTAGTTCAGCTATGATAGTATCAGCGTCAGCAGCCGACAGTCAACCAAGTGCCGTAGCAGTCGCAGACAGTAGTGCCATTGCCAGCCTGGCAACGGAGACCAAGGGCGACGAGGATGCAATGGATCTCTCCCGCTGGGATTCTCTCGACCAGATCGTGGGCGTTGACGACGACGACGATCTCTTTAGCTTCCTCAAGTCATGAGGAACCCTTCTTGACGTAGTGCATGTACGTGTGGTAACAATGAAAAGAGTGTCGATGTCACCGGGCGTTTCTGCATCTGCCGAGACAGATTGAAGCTGGAAGCAAGCGATGTACCGTGCGGAAGTACCAGTGAGCGACCAAAGCGTAGGAGAAGGGCAATGGAATGTATGAGTCCTGCAAGCAAACGTTTTGAATGACGGGAAACCTGCAACATTTAGTGCAGAGCTGTTCTTCGTTATTGCTTTGTCCTGCTCCGCGTGGCGGGAACAGCCTTCCACGGGCTTGGGCCTGATCTCATCTAATGGGGCCCAGCCGCCGTTGCTAGTTCAGGCAAGACTTGCATGCCGCACTGATGTATCCTCGTTCTTAATAATACCCGCCGCTCTTGAAGGCTCCCGCTGTTGTGTATTCAACAACGTCTACTGGGTGTCCGTCATGGGCTCCGCTGCGCTCTCGACGGGCGGCTTCTCGTCGTCCACCAGGCCGCGGATGAAGAGCACGTTGTTGCAACGCACGAGCGTCTCGCCCAAGTTGCCAGTGAGCTCCCCGTTGATGTACTCCTCCGTGTTGGCTAGCTGCAGGTTCATATAAGAGTCCACTGACAGCAGGACGCCCTTGTACTCCATGCCCCACTTGAGTCGCGCCACCACAGGCTTCCCCGTCAGGTTGGTCAGGAACGGCTTGGGGTTCAGGATCAGGCCGGACTGGAGAGAGAGCAAGCAAAATGCACACAGAGCGAATCAGCACAACATCACCCAGACACAGACATCACCAGTGGGGGCCGCTCAGGCCCGGCAGACGCGCGCGGGCGAGCCACCGATCCCTGCGGAGACGCACCATCTTGCTATCGGTCGAAGTCTTGGAATGCCGGCGATCGAGTCCAATCGTATCTAGGAGGATATTAACCAATCACAGACCACAATAATGAAATAGCTACACTTTGTGTTACTTGCAACAAACTTTTTGATAAAGTCTATGCGAAAACTTAGTGCATTACCGCTGGGGCGCATCCAGCGAGATGACCTTGCGCTCGATGCGCGTGAGGAAGTTGCCGAGCGCCTCTGAGCCGCGCACGAACACGTTGAGCACGGGGATACCGGGCACCACGTACTTATCGTGCGTGAGCAACTGCTGCAGCGTGCAGAAGGGCGAGACCTCAATCCAGAACTGCGTCTTGGCTTCGTGCTTTTCCTCGAGACGGATGCGCTTGATCTCCTCGCTGTCCTCCTCCTTCTCGCCACTGAGCCCCACGTGCCATTCCTTAGGCGCCGAGTACGGCAGCACCATGTCCGCCGCCGCGTACACCACGAGCTTGGACGCCACGAACTCGTTGCCCGTGTCCCAGTCAGCATACGGACCGTCCTCGGGGAACATGTTGGCCAGGTGCTCGATCACCGTGTCCTGCTCACCGAAGTACTGCACAAAGTCCGACGTACCGTGCTGGTCGTATAGGAAGAGCACGGGCCAGTACATACTGCCGGACTGCGGGTCCACGTCGGCCTTGCCCTCATATTGGCGTACGCGCTCGTCGTCCACCAGCGCACGGCCCACGCGGATGCCACGAGCGGCACACAGTCTGCGGTACTTGTCCGTGGCGGCGCGGCGCTTCATGCGCTCGCGCTCGCGCTGCAGCTTCTCGACGCGCAGCTCCTCCACAAGCCGACGGCCTTCCTTCTGCAGCTGCAGCAGCTGCTTGTTCCCCGGGTCGCGCTTGAGTCCTTCCTCACAGTAGCGCAGTGTGTCGGCCGGCATGCGCAGCTGGCGCGAGGCCTTGGCGCCGCGGTAGTAGGCCTTGACGTTGGTCGGGTCGAAGTTAATGGCTTTGGCGGCGTCGGAGCGGCAGCTCCCGTAGTTGCGGAGCTCCAGCTGCACGGCGGCGCGGTTGCTCAGGATCTGCGCTGCAAGCTCCTTCATGTCGTACGACAGATCACGCTCCTCTTGGGGCAGCGCCAGCGCCTTGTAAGCGTAGGCCAGCGCGTCGCTGTAGTACTTGAGGGCGTTCTTGAAGTAGCCGCGGTTGGCCTTCTTGGCGTCGGTGAACATGTCGTTGCCCTGCTTCTTCCAGTGCAGCGCCAGACTCTCAGCCGTCTCGCCGTCCTCGATCAGCGCCTGGATGGCCGCCACCATCTCGTCGCCCTCCACGACGTGGTCCTCGAACAGCGTCATGTCCGGCATTGCGTCCATGTAGGCCTGGCGCTTGGCCGGGTCCCACAACTTGCTCTCATCGATCTCGAGGTCCACGCCCATGTGCTCCATCTTCTCCATGGCCTGCTGCACCACCGCCTGCTCCACGGCCTGCTGCCGAGCTTCGTCCACGCTCTGCGCCATCTTGTTGGTATCAGGTCGAAAGCAAAAATGACTGGCAACGTAGAACCTCTGGTATTCCCGTTTAGGTGCGAGTGCACGATTAAAGGCCGCAACGGAATGGACGCAGTTCGTCAATCACCAAGTCGAGCGATGGTGGACACGGTCGAGATGGCAGGCAGCAAGCGCGCACTGGAGGAAGCACCGCAGCAGCTTCAGACGACGACCAACGAGGCGGTCGTGTGCTGCGGCTGCGGCAAGAGCGACGTTAAGTACCGTTGTCCTCGCTGCGAGCGTATCACGTGCTCGCTGCAGTGCTGCGTGGGGCACAAAAAGCAGGCAAGAGCTGCTCTGCCAGTGGTTTAACGTTCGCCTTAGCGCTGACAATATGTGTTGTCATTCTTGCGTATGTTTCACTGCAGTTTGACTGCAACGGCAAGCGCGACCGCACCAAGTTCGTGGGGATCAAAAAGTTCACAGACGCCGATCTGTCGAGCGGTACGGAGGCCAACGCTTTGCTAGCTTTTGCGTCGATTTACGTGACTAAAGTTGTGGGTTCTCCCGTTGTGGTGCGTTGCTCCTGCTTGCAGACTTCTTCTTCCTGGAGGAGGTCTCTCGCTCGACGAACAGCGCGGCCAGGTCCCGCAGCCAGCTGAACGCGAATGTGAAGCACTTCACCGCCAACAAAAAGCGCAAAGGGGCGAAGAGCAAGCAGAACAGTTCTACCGGACTGTCAGGCGCGATCAACCCCGACATCCCTGCAGACTGGCTGGCGCGCTTCCCGATCGCAGTACAGTTGTTCGCTGAGCATGCGGCTAAACGTGGCGTGGCGTTGACTCTGCTCGCCCCAGGCATGAGCAAACGCGCTCGTAACTCGTCCTTCATGGACAAGAAGAAGAACATACTGTACTGGCGCGTCGAATGGGTGTTTCCAAGTGCCGAGGTGCCAGTGAGCCATTCCGAGGAGCGGGCAGACGAGAAGAGCACGCTCTTTGCGCTGCTCGGGAAGTATCTGACCCCCAACCAGGTGAGTTGAGAGATGCGATGCTGTGAAGATCCCAAAGCTTCACTTTCACTAACATGGGCCTGTTCTTAGGAGAACGTTGCTATCTGTGGCAAGCTCAAGAAGTACGCTGTGCCTGACTGGGAGAAACACATTGTGCTGCTGCTACGGAAGGAGTTTACGCCGGCATCACAACCGCAATACTACCGACTGGATGGCACTCAAAGTCTCGAGAGCAACCTCAAACGGAAAGCTGTGGTCGAGTTCCCGGTGATCACCGTTGCGCTTGCTGCCGACGCTGAGCAATACCCAGTTGCGCACGACGTGATCGAGGCAATCTCCACCACGGAGACGAACGGAGATAAACCGCAGTCGCTGATGGAAGAACCGGAAGCAATGGAGGTGGAAGAGCCCAAGCAGGAGGGAGCATCCTCTGAGCTGCTGACAGGAGAAGCCGAAGCCACGAACCCCGCAGACAAGCTCTTCTCCATCCCAGAGGAGGGACCAGCGGCTGCCGAGCCCCCCACGCAGCCGAAAAGTGTGCTGATCGAGGAGCTCGAAATCACTGCTTGCTAGGCAACGCTAGCACCAATTCAAATAAAAATGCATGTTAGATGGACAATTCCGTACTGTCGACAAAGGCGGATCTAAAAGCCAAGCGCCTTTTCACGCAGGAAACGACGCACAGAAGCACAGGAGCTTAAGCGGAGATGCCGACGTCGTGGTTCGTGGAGCCTGAGCTCAAGCCGACGGCCTTCACGGCGTCCTACGTGTGCAACAACCTCTCCAAGCATGGCGAGATGATGGTGCGTCGACATGGTCGTATTGTCAACTCGCAGAGCTAACCAACGACTGCAGGTATACGCGAATTCCGACGACGTGGTGTATGTGGACACGACGCATACGCCTTACATGACACACAAGCTGCCGTGTGCAGAGAAGTCTGCTGTCCACCAAGTGCGCTTCTGCACGCTCAAGGACTTGGTGGTGATCGCCGTCGCCTCCGACAACGGGGTTCAGGTATGAGCTCCCTCCCTTGCAATGACTTACGGCCAAAGTCTCACGCGCCGGTCCACATCGACAGATTTACGACGCCACGGGTGAAGAGAGTCTCGCTGAGATCGCACTGAAGGAGATCGTGGGTGACGACGTGGAAGGTATCCGATACTCTTGCTGCCTTGAGTACGACGTCTTCCTAACCTAGCATGACGCAGGCGATTCACTCTACTGCCAGGGCATTTGCTCAGTCCACATGAAAGAGCCGCGGCTCGTAGTTGGTAAGGGTTTATGCTTTTGGAAAGCAAATACTGCACACTTCTAACATGGCATACGACTTCTCATTAGGCACCTCGATGGGGAAGTTACTCGTGATCGGTAAAGAGGAAGACGCAAAGGCTGGAGATGGATCCAGCTTCGAAGTGTGCAAGACGCTGACTGAGCACGAGGAGGCTATCTGCTGTGTCGAGAGCTCGCTCGACGGTATGTTACTAGCGAGCAGCGATATGAGCGGCGCTATACTGATCCGAAACCCCGCCGACGGATTTGAGGTCGTGCATCGCATCGCCGGTGATCGTTACCCCGCGACTTGCATGACGTTCATGGCTGAAAACTGGCTGGTGGCCGGCTACTTGACCGGGTGCCTGCGGCTGTTCAACCCGGAGAATTTCCACCTGCACGCTGAAGTCGCTGCCCACACGCGTGCGATCACAGCGCTGGATGCTCACAACGAGTTCGCGGTGTCGGTGAGCGAGGATACCTTCATGAATGTATGGGAAATCTCCTCGAGCAAGCCTGGAGCGGGCCCTCACGTGAAGCTCGTGAGCTCCCAGGCAGTGCCGAACGACATGCTCACGGGCGTGGCCTTTGCGTCCACGAACAGCATCTTCACTGCCGCCTACGACAGCGCGCACCTCAAGTTTTGGAGCCCCGAATAAGCATCTCCATACTGTAAGACCTGGTGGCTAGCCATTGAGGGAAGACTTGAAACGCGAGTGATAGCAACTTGAGGCTCAAATCTACAATATATCGCGTTCAAGGCACATTTCTAGAGCGCAAACCTGGATGAGTAACCTCTGCAGTTGCGTGGTTGCTTGCTGCTCCAGGCTGTTCGTGTCCTCCAGGTGAATTAGTCGTAGAGACTGTCGTCGTACTCGATGTGTTCCTCCATCTTCTTGGCAGCTCCGTTCAGAGATTTCCACGGCATCTCCTGCGCCTTTGTCAGTGTGAGCGTGAGCGTATCCTTCTTCGCCCTCCACGTCACGTCCGTGATCTCGTGGAACAGTGTTGAGATTACAAGGCTCTTGGCCTCGTCGCCGTCCGGAGCGTTGAGCAAGTCCATCGACAGCGACGTGTTGGTCCATTTCTGCCATTATTCATTATCCCAACAGTTAGTGGAAGCCGTACACCAATCAGCAAACGTACTAGTGCTGCCTCACCAGAACGAGCTGCTCGTCTTTCATGTTTTTGACGACGTTGTCCGTGAGGAAGATACTGGAAGTCACAAGCCAAAGCACAACAAGGCCATTCAGTCAGTCAATATCAACGCATTCAGCTCACAAGACAGCGACCAACCCCTACCTGACGGTTGTCTTGTCGTCGCTCCAGCCGTAGGACGACACCATGGTCTTCTGTACGCCCTCGTCCTCGCCCTGGACCTCCCGGTGCTTGTGCGCGTAGTAGTAGCTGTTTTCGCCCTTCTTGATCATGCTCTCGTCCAGCGCCGACAGCGGCTCTTCATCGTCTTCCTCCTCCTCTTCTTCTTCCTCCTCGTGACCGCCCTCCTTTGCCTTTGCCTTTGCCTCCGCCTTCTCCGTCTTCTTCTTGAGCGTCGTGTTGACTCGAGCCATGCAGCGCCACAGCATCACCGTGAGCACCACCACGCCCACGCTGACCGCCAGCTGCTCCAGGAAGCGCTTGTCCATCTGCAAATTGCCCCACGGTGTCACCAGCTTCACATAGTGCGCCTCGGCGCTGGGCACGTACAGATACGGCACGAAGAAGCTTTCCGGCATGGCGATCGGCGATCAATATTCTCCAGTGCAGTCAGATTTTCCTGTGACGTGGCGTCGTGCCTGCTCATTGGTCTATTTATTGAAAAAGGTTTCAGCGAATTAAAACCGTACCCTGCCAGATATGATGCGGATTTTGACAGGGAATTTTACTATGGCCCTCTGCGGCTGTGGCTGGCCAGACAATATTCGCCCCAAGAAGCTGCTTGCTGTGACGTCGCCGCTATGAAGCCGCTGTTCGGGAAGATCGTGTCCAACAAGATGCAGAAGTCGGTGCTGGTGGAGGTGGCGCGCATCGTGAAGGACCCCAAGTACGGCAAGTACTACAAGAAGACCAAGAAGTTCATGGCCCACGACGAGGAAGACGCCTGCAACATCGGTGACTTCGTGCGTCTCTCGGCCACGCGCCCGCTATCCAAGCGCAAACGCTGGAACGTTGAGGAGATCACGCGCAAGGCCGAGGTGTAAGCTTCCCCACTCGACAGACCAGGTGCAACGCTCAGGGCTGTGCCACTGGCTGGCTGCGGAACGCGGACCCCCCGCTGAGGACAGGACCAGACAGGCAGCGCACGTATTAGCTGGGCAGAAACGCTGTGGAAAGTAAGTTAGAGTTGATTTTCCTTAGTCTCCTCTGTCGTTTATGATGATGCGGAGCCTCGTTTGGGCGCCAGGTTCCAGGAGCAGCGCCGCCTCCAAAGCTTCGCATTGTTCCAGCTCTCTCTATGAATGCCGCAGCGCGCCTTTTGTAGCACCGGCAGCAGGTGAATAACGTATGCACTAAACTCTTCGGATCTCGATCTACAGCTCGTCATCATCGTCCGACAGGTCTGCGAACGGGTCGATCACCGGGTAGTCGCCCACCGCCACGTTGTGCGCCCGCACGAAGCCACCGTACTTTTGCTCGCACTCGAAATAGGTTTTACCTTTGACGGAGCCGTTGCCTTTGCCCAGCGGCTCGTCGAACTGGACGCCTACCCAGTAGCCCGGAGCGATCTCCGGGATCTCACCCAAGTACTGCACATGTCCGCGACGGCCACCGGGCTGCACCTCACACCGGTCGCCAACCTTCATGTTCGCAACGCTCTCTGGTCCTGGGATTGTGGCAGGGTCTGCAGCGGGTCGAGCTACATTCATCATGGGCTTGGGCTTCCAGTTGGGGTCCTTGGCAAGCTGCTCTCTCTTGTAGGCGCGCACAGTCTTCTCACCTGCAGCAGTAGCAGTCAGATAGCCATATTAGCCCCGTATTCACTAGTCTTTATCCACCGCCAGCGCTCCTTACGCTTGTTATAGTCCTCCTCGGAGATCTCATACTTCTTGACGAGCGAAACGTCCTCCAGGCCTCCGCCCTTGGAGAGCGAGAAGGGGTCCTTGTCCACCACGTGCAGACGCATGCCGTTCTCCACGCTGTAGAAGCCCAGCATACGGCGGTCATCGTCTAGTCGGGCAAAGACCGACCCATCGACGCGCATGACGAGCAACTCCATCGCGTCGGGCTTGGTGCCTGTGTGCTGGTACAGCTTGTGACGCAGCTCGCCCACGGTGCCGTGCAGGTCCAGGCGGATGTCCACCATCTGCAGCTTCAGATTGCTGTGCGTGATGAGCAGACACACGACGCCCTCGGGCACGTTGTCGTACTGCTGGCCGTCCATGGCCGTCACGTAGTTGCGGAGCGCCCGCATGTCTTGCGCCATAGTTGCTCCGATCTTCCTGTTCGCGAACTTTAGTATCGAGAGTTGCTGAGCTGGTCCGACTAAGTACGAATTGTTTCCAGAGCTTTTTCGAGTCAAAAAGTATCGACGATGGTGGAGCTGCCGACGGTGACGGCGCTCAAGGTGTACGACGTGCTGCTGATCGCGCTCGTGGTGTTTGCGGTGGACCTGGCAGTGAAGCTGTGGAGCGGCCGCGGCGCACAACTGTCGCCGGCGGAGCAGAAGCTGCTGGGCGAGTACAACGCGCAGGTGCGGCTCGTGAACCGCCTCAACTCGGTCGAGACGTTCGTGGAGCAGGCCAAGGCCACGCGCAAGATGAACGCGCTGAAGAAGGAGATGCAGGAGCTAGCGGGTGCGTTGGCAGCAATGCATGAAACAGTACTGGCTGGAGCTTGGCTGACATCCTGGATATTGTTGTGTCACTTGGCAGTGGAGCGGCTGGCTGCGAGCGCGCCGTCCGAGCTGCAGAAGCAGTTCGACCGCATTCGCACAGTGAGTGGTGACAAGTGTGGAGTGCTGCAAGGTCTGCTGCTGCTACAAACTAACCGTGTGCTGTTGTTCAACAATTGCTGTGACTTCTTTCAGCCCGTTGTGATGGGGCTGGCAATGCTGTACTACTGGAACGAGCCGCTCGTGGTGCTGCCGCAGGGTTACATGCTCCCAGTGGAGCGACTGATGGCGTTCCCAGGCTTCCCGCTGGGCGCCGTGTCCGCAATGGGCTGGGCTGGAATCTGTCGTCGCGTGAGCGCCCAGTTCTTGGGCTGAAAACGTAAACCTGAGCTGCTGCTTCCAAGACGCGCGAAGGAAGACGACATAGCTCGCTAGCATTGTCCGTAGTAACCTGTACACGCAGCGTAAAATACACGGCAACGCGATACCGCCACCAGTTCCTGAGAACGAAAAGACCGCTGCAGAATCTGCAGTCGTGCTGTGCTGTGTGCGAATGGCGTCACATGCGTGGCGAGCATGAGCGTTCGATTAAGCTGAAGTTACTACCCGACCCGACGGGGCTGGTCGCGTGGCACAGCGCAGCGCGAGGCGCTTCTGCGTCTAGTAGTCCTCGTCTCCGCCGAACATGTCCATGCCTCCGCCCATGTCGACTTCCTCCTCCTCCTCGACGGCCTTCTCCTCCTCCTTGGCGGCAGCAGCACCGCCAGCGGCGGCAGCGCCAGCAGCGGGGGCAGCGCCCACCGACACGTTGGCGATCTTAGCCTTGCCGGCCGCGACAACCTCGTCGATGTTCTTGCCCTCGAGCTCCTTGACGAGCTTCTCGGCCTGCTCCTGGTCGAACTCGCCACCGAAGGCCTTCACGACCTTCTCGAGGTCAGCCACGGCCGGGGAGGCGTTTCCGCCGAGCACACACAACAGCAAAGCAGCAACGTGACGCATCTGTACAGCAGAGACGGATAGTCCGAAGGTTAGTGAGCAAGGCTGGTATGGGTACGTCTCTCTCTCATGTTGCTGGACGCACCTTGTTTAAGGTGAAAAGAGGTTTTGCAGCCGAATACCCGACGACGTCTCCAACGCTACTGTGGCGCACAAGAGGAGACCTGTGCTTGGAAGGCCAGCGGTAGCCAATCACTCCGCGCACCATACAAAAAGCAAGTCAAGCGAGAGACTGATGAACTCGATATCGAGAATGAAAGGGTTTCGCACACGTCGCAGGAAACCCGCTTCAACATTGCCTCTATCAGCTTCCTCCTTGTCTTCTACGAGTCCGTCATGGCCAGCGCCCCCACTGCAGCCGACACCTTCTTGGGCTTGGGCGGGCTGCTCAGGTCCACATCCTCGAAGATGCCCTCGCTCTCGTTGACGCCCACGCTGAGCTCCATGTCGGGCGCCGCCGTCCCTGACACAGTAGCCAATGCCCCAACAACCTCCGTCGGGTTGGAGCTCGAGCGCACAGAGCTCTCGAGGCCTCGACTTGTGTCGCTGCATTTGCTCAGTTCGAGAGCAGCCGCCGTTGCTGCGTGCTCGAGCGACGTCTCCGACCGGACCGACGACGGGGCCGATAAACTCGCTGGGACGATCGATGCAGGAGGCGAACCTCGTCTTGTGCGGGCCTTGGCACTCTTGGTGTCGCCGTGCTGCACGTGACTGCGCTTCCGATTTATCGTCTTGTTGCGGCGTAGGCAGTTGCACTTCAGCATTCGGGTGCACAGGCCGTCCGAGCCGTTGGCCAAGATGAAGTCGTACGTGCCCATTCCCGCGCTCAGCAAGTACGTGTGGAAACCAGCGAGCAGCACAAACGAGTTGGTTAACGAAATGCACACCGCGTTGTGGATCCACAGCAGTGCGATTACCGCCTTCTCCCAGCCCTCAGCAGCGTTGGTCTCTACCTCTGACTTCCACAATGTGCACATGAGGATGCCAATGACTGTCTGCAGCAGAGTCTGGCACGTCGCCGACACCACGAGGCAGTAGAACGCCTCGTAGTTACTTTCTGCGATGCACGTATTTAACCAGGTGCAGTGGTGATCGAGACCGGGGCTGTTCTTATAGCACAAGCCGCAATATCGAGACTCCTTTGGGGGAACTCGTAAGATGGAGGGGAAGCTCGACGCGGCTTTCTGTGGAGTACAACCAGGAATTACGTTAGCAAGTTGAAAGATCTGGCCAAAACCGCGATGACGTTTGCTCACAGGCTTGGATGGGTCTCGAGATTCGCAAATGATCCAGGCCGACACGACAATGACCACCAAGACAGCATTTGGAAGGAGAATGGCAAGGCACTGGACCCAAGAGAACGAAACAGGTCAGATAACTACAGCTCGGCAGCGAAGTTGAGAACGCTAGGCCCCACCTTTTCCCAGTTGAGTAGAGAGGCCACGAAGGCAATGAAGCTCTGTCAGAGAATCGAAATAAGTCGCAGCCCATAGCCAAGAGAGCATGAAGTTGTGCGTACTCCTATCAGGATGAGCTGGATGACCCAGCTCGTCGCTTGGTCTCGCGAGAAGGGCTTCTCGAATCCGTTGGTGCGCATGGTGGTCTTCTGTCCAGGCTATCAGCTGCAACACTGCGCAGCGGCCAGACTCGATCGACCTTCAAATACTGGGCGTCACTGTGTCCGCCACATTCGCAGCTATTTCGGTAGTAGAAGGAGAATAGCGATACATACATGCACGACCAGGATCATCGTCTTCATTCCCCGGTATAAATACTCCATAGTGCGGCGTCTATTCTGCGCCATGTGCAGTCTCCTCTCGGCTAGGGCGACGTCCGCAGGAGCTCCTTCTCCGCATGAGGCTTCCCAGTCGATACGGCGGTGGCCGACGCAGAGCTCACCTTGGAGATGGCGATGACGCTTGACCAGTTCTCCAGCACTCGCAGCGACACTGAATGACACAAGACATCAGAACTCCCTGTTAGAGACCAACAGTTGGCGCCGTAGAGAAATTCAGCCGAACTAGACGCACTCTCGTTCTGCTGGTTCATCTGCAGCAGCTTTTGGTTCATGCTGTCCAGGTACTTGACCAGCTCAGCGCTCGAGTCCCGCAGCGCCTCGAGCGCTGCCACTTCCTCGTTCTTGCTGCCCGCCATTTCTCGTACTTACTCGAGCGTCCGCACCACGTCACCAGAACCAGGCGGCAGATCACGATTGGTTGAAAATACGTTCTTCGCCACCGACCATTGGCTAATAGTCTTTCCCTCAGTTCATAGTCAGTTCATCGCGAACACCTGGGATAACGGACGCTATCGCGGCCGGCTCACTCCCCCCTGTGCATGCTCGTGTCGTGCGTGGACGCCAAGAAGAAGAAGCGCAAGGTCAGCACCCTGGAGGACGGCATCAGCATGTGGTCGGACTCGCGTGGAACCCCCTTGCCCAGCGGCGGCGTGGCTATCTCGTCGCGCTCTCAGCCTCCGCCGGCCGCGACGCTGGCGGCCATGCGTCGCCACGGGCGGGCACTCGTGCTGCTTGTGGCATTCGCCGTCTTCACATACGTGTCACTGTCCAAGTCGTCGTTCGGTAGCAGTAGTAGCAGCAGCATCAGCAACGCAGCCGCTAGTGAGCGCACGCCCCAGAACTGGGGCAATGACAAACCGCTGCTGCTTCCTATGGACACCACGAAGCACAACATGCGGCAGGAGCCGACGCTGGCGCCGCCGCCTAAGCCCGACTCGTTCGGTATCGTAATTGTGGCCGACCTGGACACCAAGTCCAAGGACGAGGACAGCAAGAAGCCCAAGTTTGTCTCGTACCTCATGCACGCCACGCTCAAGGTCGCGCCCGGCAGCGCCAGCGCTACTCAGAAGCGCGACGCGTACTCGGTCACGTTCGGCGAGGAGCAGAAGTTCAGCACCAGCATGAACGAGGCCGGCCGCGGCTTCGAGCTCAGTGAGCTGACCTGGTTCGGCGGCAAGCTGCTGGCCTTCGACGACCGCACGGGCATCGTCTTCCGCCTCAAGAACTTCGAGTACGTGAGCGCCACAAAGCCTCTGCAGGCCATCCCGGAGCACATTATCATGGAGGGCGATGGCCTCAATGGCAAGGGACAGAAGCACGAGTGGGCTACGGTCAAGGACGGCGAGCTGTACATGGGGAGCGTAGGCAAGGAGTTCACGGACAACGACGGCAACGTTATCGGGGACGGCAACCTGTGGGTCGCTGTCATGGACAGTGCCGGTGACGTGCGTCACGAGGATTGGACGGCCAACTTCGCGGCGGTGCGCAAGGCGCTGGGCTGCGAGTGGCCTGGATACGTGGTGCACGAAGCCATCGAGTGGAGCCCCGTCCGGCGTCAGTGGTTCGTCCTGCCGCGCCGCGTGAGCAGGGAGCCCTACAACGACATGGAGGATGAAAAGCGCGGCTCCAACAAGGTCGTCGTCGCGAGCGAGGACTTCAGCAGCATCGAGGTGCGCGAGATCGGCAAGGTAACGCCGCTGCGGGGCTTCTCCTCGTTCAAGTTCGTGCCGCGGTCCGACGACGCGGTCATTGTGGCGATCAAGAGTGTGGAGGTGGAGGTGGAGCAGAGCCAGACCTCGTTCATCACGGTGTTCGACGTGGATGGCAACGTGCTGATGGAGGAGACGGAAATTCCTGGCGCCAAGAAGTTCGAGGGTGTCGCGTTTGCGCACGACTGGGCTTAGACAATGATCCAACCCCAATAACTGGGACCAACAAGCGCTTCCTCCATCATAGAACAGCAAGCTGAGGTGTAGATTACCGAACAAGCTTCGGAGCGGTGAAATGCTCCGAGCAAGAGCTTCCAGAGGACCAATGGCCAGGAGAGGTGGGCCATGGGCCTCCTTTCGAGCATACGGATCAAGAATGAAGACTGTATTCTCTTTCTCAGCTGCTCCCTATCCTATCAAGTGATCTATTTACCTGTGCTCTCAGCTCAAAGTGCACTCATGTTCTCACAAAGCCAAGTGATGCCGTCGTTCAGACCTTCACCCGTGGTGGCTACTGCCGGCTGCACCTTGACACGACGATTGCTTGTTGCGCAGTTTTCTTGGAACTCGAGCGCCTCCGTGAGTTCTTGAACATCTCTAGCATCCGGCAGGTCTCGCTTGTTTAGGATAATAAGCAGACAAGCGTCCTGGAGCTGAGTATCCACGAGCATACCGTTTAGCTCGGCCTTCGCGAGCTCTAACCGCTGGTCGTCCGCACTATCGAGGACGAAAATGATGCCCTGTTCATCAACGACCAGGCACATTAGTATCGACGTATGAACTCGCGTATACGTTCTTAAAGCTGTACTGGTACCTGCGTTCCGGTGAAGTGATGCCTCCAATAGGGCCTAAGCGTGTCCTGTCCTCCGACATCCTAGAAAGTTGTGCAGCACAATAGTGAGCAGGACGCTTTCAATAATACCAGCTAGCCGAGCCAAGCTCACCCAAATGTTGAGCTTGTAGCCGTCGAACTTGATCGTCTCGACGTTGAAGCCTACAGTTGGAATGCTGGCGATGGCCTTGCCCAAGCGCAGATGATACAAGACCGTCGTCTTCCCTGCTCCATCCAGCCCCACTAGGAGCAGTCGTCGGTCGTTGCGGTTCCAATAGCGCGAGAAGCTTCTTGACAGCGAGGTGCCCATGACATCAGCCGCTTCGGGGCGGAAAATGCAGACGCGTTCGACGTGCTGCAGCAGTCAGCGCCGCAATGGCGCTCGGTTTCTTGGTATTTTTACAGCCATTTGAGTCGAGCGGCTTCAACATCGTAACGAACGACATACATGAACAAATTCATTTTCATGTAGCAAAGTTTGATCGGAATATATTGCAAACCATTGTCTGTCCACTCAACCGAGCGAGTCTCCGCCGTAGCCTTCGCTCTTTCCAGCGAGGAAGTCGCGCTTGCCTGCGCCGATTTTCCGCACCTGTGCGTCCACCTTGGGACAGTCGGTGATACGGTGACCAAGACCGCCACAGAAGGCACAGCCCTTGCTGCCTGTGGCGTTCGAGAGCCCGTCGCCGCTGCGTTCCAGCTCCTCGTAGGGATCCTCCAACGCCTTGAGCACCGGCGGAACAGTCTGCTTGGCCTCCACGAGCAAGTGCTTGAGATCTAGTAGCGCGCTCTCGGGAACGCTCTTGTTGATGAAGGTCGTGGCAACGCCCGTTTTTCCACAGCGACCTGTCCGCCCAATGCGATGCACGTAGTTCTCGATCTCCGCCGGCATGTCGAAGTTAATAACGTGCTTGATATCCGGAAAGTCGAGGCCCTTAGCCGCCACGTCGGTGGCGACTAGAACGTCCTTCTGCCCTGTTTTAAACAAATCGATGGCCTCGTTTCGCTCCTCCTGGTCCTTGCCGCCGTGGATCGAGGCCGCCTCGACGCCCTTGAGGATCAGATACTCGTAAATGTCGTCCACGTCGCCCTTGCGCTCGCAGAAAATCACGACAGGCGGACTCGTTTTCTGTAAACACTCGAGCAAGTACACGATCTTGGCGTCCTGCTTCACGTACTCGACCTCCTGAATCACATCCAAGTTTGCCGCACCGGCACGCCCGACGTTCACCAGCACGGGCTTGACGAGCACGTCCTTGGCGAAATCCTGGAACTTCTGCGGCATCGTAGCCGAGAACAGCAGCGTCTGCCGCTGGTTCGTAAAGTGGTTGAACGTTGTCGCCACTTCCTCATCGAAGCCCAAGTCTAGCATGCGGTCGCCCTCGTCCAGGCAAATGTACTTGCAAAGCCGCAGGTTCATCTCGCGCAGCTTGAGGAAGTGGTTTAGTCGGCCTGGCGTGGCCACCACAATGTGCACGCCGCGACTCTGGATCAGGTCCGACTGCTGGCGCTTGTCTTCGCCTCCGATGCAGAGCAGACTGCGCAGCTCCGGGTATCCCGCCTTGAAGAGGTGATTGGTGAAGTGCTTGACGACGTCGAAGGTCTGCCTCATGAGCTCGCGCGACGGCCCGACGATGAGTCCGAAGGGCCCTTCGTGGCCGATGATGGGCATCTTCTTCTCCTCCTCCAGCGCCAGCATCACCAGCGGCAGCGTGAACGTGACGGTTTTGCCTGAGCCCGTGAAGGCGATGCCGATCATGTCGCGACCCGCCAGGATGCACGGGATGGCCTGCACTTGGATGGGCGTAGGGCGCAGGATGTTCTTGGCCTTCAGTGCGTCCAGAATGGCGGGCGGGAAGCGCATATACTCGAACGACTTAATGGGCGGCGGCACGTCCTCGCCCTCCACCAGGATGTGCCACTTCTTGCGCACGGCGTCGCACTCGTCGGGCGTCATGTCTGCGATACTGCGCGGCGGTCTCCACGTGGTCTTCATGACCTCCTTGTAGTGAATGCCCTCGGCACGCTCGTGGGCGGACACAAGCGCTGCCTTCTGCACGTACGAGGCCTCCTTGAGCATGTTGACCTCCTGCGCGTCCTGCTGCACCTTCTGCTGGTTCACGCCCTGCTCCTCCATGCGCTTGCGCATCTCGTACGCCTGGTCCAGCAGGCTCACGTTGGAGCGCGACTGCGGCGTCGGCTCGGCGACGGCGGACGGAGAAGCAACGGCATCGACGTCGGCTTTGGGTGCATCTTCGGGCTCCGTCGGTCGGCGCTTCTTGGGCGGCCCGTCGTCCGAATCGCTGTCGTCGTCGCTGCGCTCGTGCTGGATGCGCTCCTTCAGCACTTTGCGGCGGCGCTGCAGCCTCTCCTGCTCGCGCTGGCGCCGCACCTTGAGCGGCACATACAGCGCCTCGTCCGCCTTTGCCTCCGCCATTTTCGAAGTCACAGTCCGCTCGCACTTTTTATTCCTATCCTAGGGGACTTGGCTGGTACATCAGTCTATGAAGGTTCTACAGTAACTTATTTGAAATATTGGTCCTCAGTATGCCTATTCTGAGGTGCGAATGACTATACAGGGGATCATCGACAACCGGTACAAAGGACAAGTGTATCCTCAAGTCAAATATCGCCATGAGCTCCGCGCCGCCGCCGCGTTGGACGCGACCGGCGCAGTTCCTCGTGTACCTGGTGCCTGTGGGCGGCATCCCGCGCGACCTGTTCGCGGCCTACGCGCGGCTTCTGCAGACGCACAGTGAGCTGCCGCTTCGCAGCCTGACGCGGCCCGGCGGCTACGCGGCCGAGCTGTCTCCGTTCCTTTCGCTGGACTGGGCCGGCACCGGTGCACTTCGCTTCCGCTTCGAGTCCACAGCTGAGCGCGTGGAGGCGCGTGATGGAGAGGACGCGCAGGCCTGTCGCCGCGTGGTGGGCGCCGTGGGCGTCTGCCACAGTCCGTCGCTCACGCTGCGCGGAGGTTTGCGTGCCGCCCACGCGCAGTTCGAGGCGGCCGTGCGGCGCTTCCCGGGGCTGCTGCTGCACAAGCTCTTCGCCTTCGAGCACACGTTCGAGGACGCCACGGCCGCCGAGTGCGCGGGGCTCAAGGACCTCGTCATGTTCCCTGTACACCACGAGCTGCCGGGCACGGGCGAGTCCACCGTGAGTCTGCATCTCCAGGTCGTCATGGACACGCTGGCCGTCAATGTACTTATGGCTCTAGAGAGCGCCATCCGCTCGGCCATGTCCAGCGCCGCTGCCGGGGCCACAGGGGACCTGGCCAGCGTGCTGCTGGACGTCAACGTGGAGCCCCAGGCGACGCAGGCCATGCAGACGGCGTCGTCGCCGCTCGTGCTGTCGCGCGACGCCAAGGGAGACGCCGCCTTTGGATCAGCACCAAGTCCTACCAATTCACGCTCGGCGGGGCCGTCATTCAGCTCCATTCCGTCGCCTCTGGCTGCGCTGGACCCGCGCAACCGACGCCGGAAGAGGCAGCTTGCGCGCAGGGAGAAGCTGCTGGGAGACTACAGCGTGCTGGTGAGCTGCATCGCAGACGCACTGGATCATTACACAGCGGCCATTGAGATGCTGCGCGAAGAAGAGAGACGCAGTGGCGGCGCGCCAGGCGACGCACTCTGGCTGGCCGCCGCACTGGAAGGGTACGTGTTTTGCTTGTACACGGAGGAACCGGACAAGTTCTCGACGGAATTAGTGGAGAAAGCATCGGAGGCTGTCGCGCTGTACGCCAAGGCAGGCACGACGGAGCTCGAGAGTTTGCTCATTGAGAACCTCGGGTGGTACTACGCGCGTGTAGCCATGGCGACGCTGGCGCGGACGTCATTGTCAGGAGAAGCCAAAGTGTTAGAGGGCGTGTGGGCCAAGCGCCTGCTTTGGGACGTGCTGGAACGCGGCCTCATGCTGTTCCCAGAGCTCCAGCCGCAGCGGCAGGTTGAGTTCCTCATTCAAACAAGTCGGATGCTCGAAGCGGTTGGCCATCGTCGGCGTGTAGCGTTCTTCCTGCATGAAGCCGCTTCGCTATTGCTTGCCCGCAATTCACCGTCTTTAGATGCTCAATCGAGGCTACTGCTATCGCCTTCCAGTAGCATTGCAAAGGGGCCTCAGCGACAGCGGGACTTGGAGGCGGCACTCATGCTCGAACGGGCAGCAGCAGAACGACTGGGTATTCAAAACGCAAGTGATCGGAGGAATGAATTGCCATGGGAAGTCACGACACAGTATCGACGGAGCCGGAGGAAGAAAGCGACAGCAGGAATGGACGCAACTACGTGCACTCCCGACAATTCGTGGCTCATCATCCGCTTCCACGTACTGCGACAACTCCTGACGCTCTCGAGGATGCTAGGAGACGCTCTTCTCGTTGGAACGTACTGTCTTCAGCTGCTGGAGATGCTGGTATGGTGCGATTCTATCGCCGTCGATCCGCCTCCGTCGTCGTCTCCAGTCTTGAAAAGGCCGTCTGCTGCGCTCCTCGTTGACCATCTCCAGCAACCCGCGTCTTCTCTTCGTGTAGCCCACCCACCTTCCGAGCGAGCGACGGCCGGTCTTCACGCCAAGAGCGGCGTGTATTTCTCCCCCCCGGCAGGAATCGATACACGAGTCAAGCGCAACTTCATCAACTCGCCGTCAGCCACCATGTCCAACGCAGCGGCGTCCATTTCGTCGACGCTGACCAACACGCCGCGGATGTTGGCGACTCCGAGGCAGCAGTTCTCCGCTGCGGTGAATGCGATCTCTACGAAGGCCTCGCCAGCCTTTACTCCTTTCTCTCACGCTCACCATCAACACAACGGGGCAATGACAAGTCGCCCAGGTGGCCTAGAAGACCGTATGCCCGCTGCAAGACTGGCAAACACGACCGATGGACGGGACTTCGGTGGTTCTGGCATGAACGGAGACGCTGGAATCAAAAGTACTCGAGCTCTAGGTGCTAGTGACGTCGATTCAGATGGGAAACAGCGCCTTGGTGGAGCGGCAGAAGCTGCGCCAGTGTGGAACTTGCGGTCCAGGCCTGAAATTGCCAAGATCGAGCGGAAACTGCTCAACATTCTGGAGTCGGACTGCACAGCTCTGCGATCAAGTGATCAAGTTCAACTCCCGACTTTCCTGCGCGTGGACAAGCTGAAGCTGCGCTCCAGTTGCAACTTGCAGCATCCTTTTCTTTCCCGAGCAACGGCACTCGGTATGTTCGGGACGCAGTCGACGTCGAGTCAGCAAGCGGTGAAGTCCGATTTCTTCTATTCTCCATTTGAAAAGCAAAAAATGATGCAGAAAACTGGCCAGCGTGATGGACAAGAAGATGACAATGACGACGTGCCTGCGATGTACGAGAGAGGGTTCCCAGTTTACGAGCAGATCGAGCTGCAACTGACGCTGTCGAATCCGACGGGAGTCGCTGTCAAGCTCCAAGAAGTCAAAGCTTGGGTCAAGTTCGTGCAGGACGACAATGAAGCAGCATCAGGCGACAGTTCAAACGTCAATGGGGGCGTAGAGTGCTACCCTTGTTTCTTTACGATGGAGCCGTATGAGAAACGCAAGACGGTGGCACTGAGGATCCAGCCGCTGCGAGTCGGGAGCTTCCACCTTCGCGGGTGTTTCATACGAGCGCTCAACATCAAGACGTCGTTCGAGCTGACAAACCCTGTCAGCATTCGCGTCGTTGGCGAGCTGCCGATGGTTTCGCTCTCCCTTCGAGAGCACGGATCCATGGCGCTTGTGGATGGTGAGAAAACTAACGAGCCTCTGTCTGGCAAGATGCGAATGGCCATGTTTGCCTCCGAGACGAGACGATGCATGCTTCGTGTCCGCAGTACTGGGAACCAGCAGATCACAAGATACAGACTCGCAGTCACGGTCCAGCATCGTCGAGCTGCGAAGAAAACGTGTGTGGTTTTCAACAACCTGCCATCGGTATCGTCTTCAGATATTGACACTGGCAATGGCACGCGTTCTGGTGAGCCTGTCAGTGGACAGATGAAGACGCAGACACTAACGCTGAGGTGTGGCAAAGTCGTGTCGTCTCCGCTCCCGCTTGCAAGCGGCGATTTCGTGAGTATCCCGTTCGAGGTTTCACTTCGGGGAAACAGCAACCAGTTCGAGGCGGCAGACCATGGTGTCCAGATTGAATGGAGTTTTGTATACGCCGACGAGACGAACTTGAGCGCAAGCAAGACCGACACGGCGGCTGTCTTCTATCGAGAAAGCAAGTTAGCACTAGAACTCGTGCCGCTTCCGTCGCTGATGCTTCGATCCGTGACTTTACTTCCTTGTAGCGCGGCGCAGATTCCAGTTGGAGTGGATGGCTCATCGACAACAGACCATTTGTACAGCATCGTGATGGTCCACGTCGTGAATCCAACAGAAACGACATTTCGGTTCCGACTGCGCCGTGACATCGACGACAGCGGGGAAGTCACGTGTGAGGCGGAAATTGGCCGTCAGTGCTCTCGTCAGTTCGTTGTGGAAGTTCCACGCCTTCAGATGTCAGCCACAGACTCCAGTCTAGCTGAAGCGCTGAATGATCTGCTGGAAATGGAGTGGGAAACGTACTACGGGACACGCGGACGTCTGCTCTGCGAGGAGCATCATGTCGGGTCCGTCAAGGAACTTAAGCTGATGAGACTTGAGCTCGCATTACCACCGCTGAGTTTCCAGATCCAGTCTATTCTTCAAGACGTTGAAGCGGTATCAACGGACGAGGAATTCCACAATGGAAGTGCGAGAGAACCGAAGCCCCGGAGAGATCGAAGTTTATCTCTTCACCCGTTGAGTTTCTTCCAGGCGACACACCTACGCGTGGAGTCTCAAACGCTACAAGCCGAACTCTTTCAATACGTCCCGATTACGATCGCTGTTCAGCGAGCTCGCAGCGTTGACGGAGAGCAGCAGTCAGTGTCGGGCGTGGAGGTTGATGTGGTCGTCACGGAAGAAGGCGAGGAAATTAATCGTGAGATGAGTGGACAGGTGCTGGTTGTGGGTCAAGTGAAAGCCCAGGTCTGGTGGAGTGACCCGGCCGATAAGACGCCAAAGCTTCACGAGATGCAGTGTATGTTTTTGTCAGAGGGGAACTTTCGCGTTGCTGTGTGTGGCCGGGTACTTGGCCCAGAGAAGCAGCGTGTTGGTGGGGAGATTTGGAGCCACCAGCCGATGCACGTACGGGTCGCGGGGAAGACCGCGAACGCTATTTAACTATTAAAGAATTGAGGAGGCTGCTGGCCTTGTTGTCACATTTGGCTCTTGCTTCCTGAACTGTCAAAGTTGAAGATTGATCATCACTCTGTCGGAGTGATGGTCAAACTTCAACTTTCACAGATTTAGCGACGCGTTGGTTTATTGATATTTGTAGCTCATTTGAGCCACGAGACTCGCACAACAGCATGGTGCGGACTGAGGCGGCGCCAAGCGAAATCTTCCAGATGCGCAAGCTGCTCTGGGACGATCTAAAGCTCAATGTGCGCTCGTCTGAAGAAGAGGAGCTGCGAAGTGCCATCGGGAGCCACCTTATCGAAGGGAACGAGGTTCGACGGGTTGTGTGGCATTGCGTATGATGTTACAAATTCACTCGGTCCATGCTGCAGGATTTACGCCAGGAGTTGGCAGCGCTGGCCGAGATTTTGACCGAGTTCCAGCAGCAAAATGATGATATTCGGGTGCGGTTTAACCCTCGCACAACCGCAGCAACACAAGGTTATTGACCACGCTGACGACTTGCGTTGACTGTAGGATGCGTTGGCAAAGCGGCCGCACATTCCCGAGCCTCCAGGTCGGCCTCTGCTGATAGAAAAGTTGAAGCTTTTGGCTGCAGATATGCACACCTACTCCAGCCACGCTGCTATTCATTCCTCCAAGAATGCTGAAGTGCTCGACTACGTCTTATCCTCGACGGGTGACTCTCAGCTAAACAGTTACCGAGCACCGATGACGCCCAAAATGGGGGATTTATCACCCAGATCGCTTTCAGGAGAGGGGATTGTACTTCGTCCAGGCACGGCAAGTGGGGGACGCCCAATGACATCAGGTTCTCAGCGTCCAGTGTCCAGAGGCTCGACGATTTCTATATCCTCCATCTCGGCTGTACTGGAAAACTCCGAGGTTTGAAAGATATTTGCTATGGAGGTCATAGCGCTCGTGTTGAGGTGCTCACAGGATTCTGTCTTATGATGTAGGTACACCGTCGACTAAACCTCGACGAGATCGACGCGATTAAAGAGGATCTGCGAGAAGCTCTACAAGAAGAGCGACTGCTTTTACTTGAAGACATCGACTTCATCCAGGTACTTGGCTTGAATGGCCACAGACCCGCGGCAACTTAATGCAAACTCAACTTTTGTGGATGGCACAGGGCTGTTTGGAAATGGAAAAGGACCTCATCGATGATGATCGACGAAAAGTTGCAGCAGCCAAACCCCCACCATCTCTGAGCGATTTACATGAACTTCGAAAGACGCTGGAGAAGAGCTTGGAAGACCAGGTACAGTCATTTTTGCTGTTTGAATTGGTGAATGGTGTCCATACCGACGTTTTCACTTTCGTAAAACTTCTTAGGAAGCAGTGGGAAAAATGGAAAGTATACTCAGCAAAGCGAGCGGGTCCAGTTCGTTCGCTCCAGGCAGAAGGTACGCTTACAACGTGCACACTATCGCCCCGGATTGAAAAGTACTAACCCAGCCATCCTGATACAGGTTTTCCTCGGTCCCAGCACCAACACCGACACCGACACCACCTTCTCGAGTTAAATCCCCAGGAAGTTCGCACCGTTCGGTTCTTCCTTCCCTTGGTGTTTCACCGTCGCCTTCTCTATCGCGGACTGGATCGACAACTCGAGTGCTCAAGATTCGGCACCTTGTACAAGAGTCTCGAGATGAGCCCTATTTATCGTAATACAACAACACTTTGCGCAAAGAAGATAGGGCTCGTGTAACTTGTCAATAGGTTGGCCTCGCTACACTTCTTCTTACAATGTGGCCAAGCAGGTGACGAGGAGCTATCCTTCCTCGTCCACAGAGTGCAAGCCGATCTCTGTGAATTCTAGGTTGTTGTCAGACTCTTTGCGCTCTGCCGTCTTAGGCTTGGAAATCGTCGTTTTGGAGGCCGCGGCTGGTCGAGAAGGGCGCAGTGAATTGCCATCAAAAGCTTCATCGATAGCCTTGGTAGGACTGGCTCGACCACGGTCTAGGACGTCTCTCATGATGAGCGGGATCTCATCCGCTCGAGACTGTATGGCATCATGAAGCTGCGACGTCAGCGCGACGTAAAGCTGACAAATACCAAAGAAAACACCGCGTTAGAAGCTCTACAGCCAAGAAAAATACAGAGCTAAACAATACCCACCCTGTTCAAGCCGGATAGTACACTTGAGTGCTTGTTGCACTCTGGATAGAGCGCTCCACTCCGCAACGCCACCACACATTGAAGCGTGATATTGATGAGCACACAGGCAAACGGGAAGTGGCGAGTCGGGTGCTCCGAGAGCGCATGGAAGCGGTGCGCAAGGTCTGGGAACGTCTCCACGAAGTAGAGAATCTGGAGCAGCGAGAGCACGCCGCATCCTCGTAAGTCCGTGGACGGATCTGTGCCTTGGAAGCCGATGTCTTCCCAGTGTCTGCCGATCAGCAAAACGTCACGAGGGCTTTTCGTAATCTTCCTGTAGATCGTTTGCAACATCCCCACTACGACGTCATTATGGGCATCAAACGCTGTCGCGGCAATGCAGAAAATACGATCTCGCTCCTCAGTCGCCCCAGGAAAAGTGAGTCTCGGTCGTGATAGGCAGGTGAAACAGGAGCCACGCGGGAAATCCTCCGACACGATGATGTCTCGGTGCTGCATGACGTCAGGAGTCTCCGCGTAGTATCCCGCTGCCTCAGCGTACGACATTCGTGACACCGCGGCCACCTCCGGACTGCTGGCCATTGCAGTTGTACCAGCAGCTCCTGACTCATGCTGCACCAGCTTGATCTCTCTCCACTCGGCAGCCTCATCGACGTCACTTTTCTCAGTTATTGTCTTGGCTTCTTCGGCATTCTCATCCTCTGCATGCACGACGTCTTCATCACCGTCGCTGTCTTCTTCACTTTCATCTCCGCCTGCTTCTTCGGCTATGGTGTCGGTGGATCCCTGCGTCTGGCTGAAGATGCGGCCCAAGACAGACATCGAGCGACCCAGTGGAGCGTCAGGCTTTTCAGGAACCTCCTTCTCATCGTTCTCATCCATCAGAACCTCCTGGTCGCCAAGGCCGCGCTTGTAGATACTGTGCAGTTCAGTAATCGACAGCTCATCGGACTCGACCACCGCGTCACTTTGCTCAGAAGTAGCTGCATCAGGCTGAGCATTCTCGCTCACCTTGCTACTTTCAATGAGCTTCTTCTCTTCGTCAGTGGCTCGCTTGAGTTCCTTCAGAAGTTCCTCCTCTTCCGTCCTCTTCTTGGCCTCCAAAGACTCTCGTCGGGCTCTGAGAACCTCTTCGGACAGTTCAACCGCTTGGTCCGCGGGCTTCACATCAAACGCGAACTCGTCGTCATCTCCAGTGTTTCCACCCTTGCCAGACCTTGCAGTGGCCGTCGTAGCTACTGAGAATGCCAAATCGCTGGTCAAGTCCATCTCGTTTTCAAACTCGCGCTCGTCGGGGAATGCTGGTCCACTAGGCAGCGAGTAGGAACCTCCTGCATCGTCGTCAACGGCATTTTCATCGACCTTCTTGCGCATGCTCTGGTACGAGATGCCAAACGTAGCATCTGAACTGAGTTTCGAGCCGCCAGCGGCTTTGTGGAGATCGGAGAAGGGGCTGCTCGGCTCGAGTGTCGTGACGTGAGCGACACGAACTTCTTCGCCAAACGAAAGCTCGATTGCGCTCTTGTCCTCGGCCTTCGTGTTGGGTAGCGCCTTCAGTAGCGCGTTGTCCTCATCGCTGTGTCTCGATTTGGTTTCAAGTGGCTGATCGGTCTGCGTCGCTGACTTTGAAAGACGCTGCTTCTCTTCAATGTGCAGACTGCTCACTACCGCTGCGTCAACTTCCAGCACGTCTTCGTCGTCATCGTCTGCGTTGTCCAAGTGCAGCGGTGATGGTGGTGGAGCGCTTTCGCCGTCGTCTTCGCCCTGGGACTCATCCGAATCGTCATCGTCTTCTTCCACGGGGTTCATAGAGCCAACAATGACAGGCACAGTCGTAGGCGCTGGAGGAGGCAAGGCGTTCGAGTCTGAGGGTTCCACCACCGTTTCACTGATGGTTTCGTGTGTAGGGGGATCCGGCGGAGGCTCATTGTTCAAAGTATCAACGTCCTCTGTACGCCCCGATCTGTCGGTCGATACCACGACTGCATCGAGTATTTCGTCCACCATAGCATCACCGCCAGTGGCTTCGGTAGGAATATCGGCCGAAAGTTCATATTCAGCTTCGTTGCTCGACTTCTCTTCTTCATCCTGGGGTGTATCCATCTTCTGCAATGAAGTAGTTGCCTCGTCCTCGGAGGGTTCTTGGGTCTGCTGCGCTTCGTTTGAGGCTTCATCATCTGCATCCGTGGCAAGATCAAGGACGGATTGGACGACATCTTCACCTGAGAGCGGAGAGTACTGTGGTTGTTCTGCCAAGGCAACTTCAGTTGAAGTCGAGTCTCTGCTCTCTTCGATCACGTCGTGGTCCAATGAATTTCCAGCGACTTTACTCGCATCTACGATATGAAAGTCAAGTCAGAAATCGCTCTCAAGAAGGGAAAAACTAGCGTACCCACCATCCTGCTGCTGTGACGAAGGCGCCGAGGTCGAGTCGTGGAACTCATCCGCATTTTCACCTTGCACATCGTCCTCTACTGTGGTTAAACGAACGAGAAGAGATCAGTAGGCTCTTTCTCAACAAGACAAGCAGCGATGCCAACCATCAAGACTCGTGACGGCGTCCAGCTGGCTCAAAATGTTGTCCGCACTCAAATCTGCACCAACAACCCAGAAAGTCTCGATGTGAGCCCCAACTACGCTCGATATTAGCTGTTTCAAACAAGCCCCCACCGTCTCCGTCCCGGTCAGGGTCCGTGTCGAAGAAAGCCTCTGCATCTGCACCAACACACGACATCCCAACTTCATCAATCCTCTGCTTTAAAAGAAATGCAGTAATATAGTGGCTATTGCCAACCTTCGAAGTCGTCGCCTTCGCCGTCCACATCGTGCAGCAGATCTGCATGTACCACAACAACAGGTCAGGCACCACTTCAACCTAAACCCAAAGTCACCAACACACCAACACACCATCCAGCACATCCACGTCCGAAGCTCCAGAAGGTTCCATCTCCAATGTACTCCAGTTCAAATCTCCTATCCAGAAAGGCTCTCCTCTTCGATTGAAAACAAACCTCCGAAACTGCTTCAACCGCCCAAACAGGTTGCACTTAGGTTGCACTTGGCGTACAGCACACAACACACAACCATATAATGATGTATACCACACCACACTCCAAGCAGCCAATAGCGACACATCATTAGGCAATGGGCAGAGCGTCGGTACTGCAGGACGTGGGCGTGGTGCTCTCGTGCTTCGCGCGCTTCGGGGGCGTGGCCTACTGCCTCATGCAAGCGGCCGACACCATCAAGTGCGTGGGGCCGTCCATGCTGCCAACACTCAACCGCGACGGGGACATCGTGCTGCTGGACAAACTGACGCCCAGGCTCTGGCCTCTGCAGCGGGGCGAAGTTGTCATCGCCAAGTCGGTCTCCAACCCGCGCCAGACCGTGTGCAAGCGCATCATCGGAAAGGAGGGTGATACTGTATGTGTGCGACCACGGTACTCGTCGTCCGAGGTAGAATTCCACAAGGTTAGTGCAGCAGAAGTGAAGGAATTGAAGAGGAAGAGGCATTGACACATTCTTGTTTGGTCCTGTTGATGGTGTAGATCCCCAAGGGCCACGTGTGGCTGGAGGGCGATAACAAGCACGACTCACACGACTCGCGGTACTATGGCCCGGTGCCGAGCTCGATGCTGCAAGGGCGCGTGGTCATGAGGGTGAGAAGATGTTGTAACTTTACGCGGAGGAGAGACGCTGACGGTTCTTTATTTTGCTTGTAGATTTGGCCCCTCAACCAGCTTAAGTGGATGGAGAAAGAGGTCTCACCGCAGGCGTTTCGGGAGAGGTAGTTTATTAGATCAGGGTGCTGGGTATCAGAAATATTCACGTGAAACGAGGGAAGTTCTCTAGCTAAAAGGTGTGCTGTGAAACGTTGCAGCAGTCTTCAAATGGTACCTCGTAAATTATGTTACAGGCAAGAGGACTAAAGCAGACAACGATCGTGTGCATCTGGATTGTAGTGCCAGCAAATACTGCCGAGAGTTGGAAACTACTGGTGGTCGCGTTCGATCGATCTCGTTACATTGAACTGACTAAGCTACGTCCTCCAACCGGACGATCATTGTGGGTTTTCGTTGGCTATCATGCTCGATACACGGCGATGTGTGGTCTCGGAACCGCCTCTCGTTTTTGAATTTTGCGAAAAGTCCACAAGATGACCCAGACGCCCACGACCTGGAAGATATGCAGGACGTTGAGCCCAGTCTTCACCGTTTCGCAGAGCCTGCCGTTGGCACACGACAGCTCCACAGGCACGTTCGTTGAGCGCGATACCGCCATGTACATCTGTCCGCCAATGACGATCAGCGAAACACTCTCCGCGACGAGCAAGATCATCTTGATCTTGTGTGCGTGGCCTTCCAGCGGCCGGCGTTGATGCAGCGTTCGACGCTCCATCGTGGGGATGCTGTCTTCACTGTCGTTCATTTCCATATCGAACGAGTGGTTCGACATCATGCGCTCGCTCAGACTTGGAATATGCAGCTTCATTTGCCGCTCGAACGCCTGCAGCCGTGACAGTACGCGCAGGCCATAGGCCAGAAACACCGTGCTGATGACTCCCAGGATGCAGGCGCTGATGGTGAGCTCCATGTAGACCAACTTGAGCGGCTGGAAGCCTTTGTAGATGAAGAGCGAGAGGTTGTAGCCGATGTAGAACAGCCAGATTACGACGATGGAGACGGCCTCCAGCATTCTCAAGTTTGCTGGTCGGCCGACCACGCCTGCTCCCTTCTGGATGACGGTGGCCCAGTAGCCAAGCGCGAGGATGCTGCAGCAGCCAGACAAGGCGAAGTTAGCAACAGCTTTCGCAGCGCAAAAAGCAACAGGAACTTACTACACGGAGTAGAGTGCGGCAGTGCTGGAGTCGGACAGTAATCCGATGATCGGACGGGGTATGATGTGGCCGTAGGAGCCCGGATCGACGCCTCGAAAGAGCATCGTCACGGACGTGTAGCAGCAGAAGAGGAAGTTGTAGACCTGCAGCTTCGAGCCGTCGAACATGACTGCTCGAGCGAGCATCGCGGCACTGGCAGTCGTACAAACGAACCCCACAGCGCAATACCCGATCTGGAAGTGCAGGAACGCGCTGGGGTCGTACGACGCCAGCGTCCGCACACAACCAGCTGCCGTCTGTGCCAAGCCGAACTCGCACGTGGCGTCAGTCAAGTTCATCGTCGCCGGTCTCGCTCTAGTCGCGCAAATCTGGTTCTAGCGGCCTCGACATTTAGTCGGTCGCTCCTTTGCTTTTGCTGATCTTGAGAGTCCTTGCACTGACTGCCATCCCACGTTGCACTTGACCATAGCGGACCCCCTCGCTCACACGTCACAGACAAACATGATTGGCGGTAAAACCACCAGATCAGCTTGAGATTCTTGACCATGGCAAGCTGCGACCACGCCAGCCTCTGCCTGGACCCGTCGAGCCACGCGCAGCTTGCAGGTTACGCGCGACGAACTGCACAACAACTTGTAGCGGCGACGCGGTCTTCTGGTCGAGCGCCCAAGTCTGAAAAGGGAGGCAAACTTCATTCCGTTTCCGAGAGGTCGACGTTCCCCGCGCCGCTGGTGCTTCCAGGCGACGACTTGTCGTGGGATCCCAAGTATGGCGCGCAGAGCCTCAAGTCCTGGCTGCAAGAGCCCGATAGAAACCCCGTCACGGACGAGAGAAAAACGGTGTACGTCGTGCCAGTTCCGTCGGTCGCCGCGAAGGTCAAGCACGTGAAGGGATGGGTGCAACCGAAGCTGCCGACTCAGACCTCGACGGCGGTAAGACCCGACCACAACGATGTGATGAAGTATCTCGCCGCATTCTACCATAACCTCCCGGTGAAGCTGTTGTCCAAACCGAAGCTTCAGTTCATGGCTTGGGACGCCGATCAACCTACCAAGAAGAAGCGCTCGAAAGCCACGTACGTCGCTCTCTCCTTCGGCTCTGAAGCCATTCGCATCCGTGCACGCCCGTCTAGTGACGGGATATTCGGTGGACAGCTCAACCTGGAGGACATTTTGGATGCTGCCATTGCGATATTGCCTTCAGACGCTTACGCTCTGCTCCTTCTCATCGACCACGATTTGTACGAGGAGGAAGACAACGACTTCTGCTGCGGACGCGCGTTCGGAGGGAGCCGCGTGGCCGTGGTGTCATCAGCTCGGTATAACCCTGCGCTCGATGCTAAGCAAGAGGTTGAAGCGGAGCATTCGTGGCCGGCGTCGCACTGCCAGGCGTACGTTGGCACCTGCGTGAGAAACGCTGATGACGGTGCAGCTCCACCTAAAAAGAAAGCAAGAGTGACAACGAAGCAGCAGGCAGCAACAGCTTCTCCACAGTCTTCATCATCTGCGATTCAAGATGCTGTTCGCGCTGTCTCGGCCGTGTCTGCGTCCTCACAGTCCGGCTCGGCTCTGTGGCTCGCTCGCTTATGCAGAACCGCCTCGCATGAACTCGGACACTGCTTCGGCATGGATCATTGCGTCTACTACGCCTGCTGTATGCAGGGCTCGGCTGGGCTGAGCGAGGACGCTCGGCAGCCGCCGTACCTCTGCCCTGTCGATCTCGCCAAGGTCCTGCACGCTACAGGCGCTGATCCCACGGGGCGATACAGGGCGTTGCTAGCATTCTGCGAGCGCTTTGATCGCCAAGAACGGACCTTTGCGGCATTTGCCGCCTGGTTAAGGCAACGGATCTTAGCTTTAGCAGAAGGGTCCACATCGTAGGGCTTAAACCACTTCAACAACAAGTTGCCTTTCATTTCAGCCAATCAGTACTCGCTATTGCTGCCATTTTGCCATTTAGCAAGTCAAAAATGGCGGCGAGGCTGGCGCGCAACGGCGTGCTCGTCGTGGGCTGGGCGGCCGCCACCAAGGAGTTCTTGTTCGACATCAAGTACGGCATGGGCGTGTCCATGACGCCCACGATCCCGGACGGCTCCTTCATCTTTGTGGAGCGGCTGTCGCGGCGCTGGCGCAGCTGGCAGCGAGGGGACCTGGTGGAGCTGCGCTCGCCCACTCGACACCATGGCGAGTGCATCACCAAGCGGATCCTGGCTTTGGTAGGTAGCAGCAAATGGAGTGGAAAGGATGTGGTGGCGGCTGATGCAGAGTTTTGGCTATAGGAGGGAGACGTGGTGGAGCTGCAGCCGCGCTTCGACGAGCAACGAGCAGGCAAGATCACGGTGCCAAAGGGCCACGTGTGGGTAGAAGGCGACAATCCCACGAGCTCCGTGGACTCGAGGCATTTCGGGGCTGTACCTGTGGCCCTACTGGTCGGAAGGCCGTTTTGGATTGTAAGTTTTTAGCTGTAGGGCGGAGCTATTGCATTTCATGATATGAACTGACGAATGTGGTGCTGGTTATTGCACAGATCTAATGCAAACTTGAAGGAGAAGTAGAGGCAGAGTATATGGCAGTGTTGGCAGTGAAGACCGCAGCTCGAACATCAGACGAGCGGCACAGGTTGCTTAGCGTTGCCAATCACTGCACCAAGACTTTGCAATTCATATCGCGTCACGAATAATGATCTTGATCTCACGAACGGCGCAGCAGTCATCCCCGCTCACCCTGTCCTGCACCTCTTGTCTCCATCGAATTCCTATTCACTGCGTTCTCTCGTGTCATGAGCGCTCCGGTCTCTTTGTGCCGCAGTTGGCGCAGAAGTTGGCCTGCTCCGACGGGTACGCTGTGTTGCACTGCTGACAAGTAGCCGGCCTTGTCCCTCCAGCTTCCGCACCGCTGGCCGCCCTCTCAGCTCGTTTCTTGGCCTCGTACACGGAGTGGTAGTAGTTCATGCGCTCGAGCTCCTCCCTGCCGTCGGACAACAGCGCGCGCACGCGGTCCGGGTCCTGCGTGGCCATCTCGCCGCGGAACTTCATCTCCACATACTTGGTCATCATCTCGCGCTGCTCCCACTGCGGGCAGCGGCGCGCCGAGCGCAGGCACTGCGCATACAGCTGCAGCACCGACCGCTTCAGCTTGGCCGTCTTGGTCGACATGATGGCCAATCTGAAAAATGCATTTTCGATTGGCTGAAAATCCATATTCAACCAATCACACGCCACCGCACATTTTCCGGTAGAGAGGCTTCGCAGAGCCGCCCGTTTAGCCCTCAAGCAAGAAACATGAGCTCCCGAGCCATGAGCCACGTCCTCCGCGGCGGCCTCAGCGCCAACGTGCGTCGCCAGGCGCTGGCCACCCGCGGCGGACACGCACACCGCCCTCCCCCGCCGCCGTTTGCGCGCATCAAGGCGCCGACTCAGAGGCTGCACGAGGAGGCCGAACTGGTCTGGAACGATGGTGTGGCCCCTGAGACGCTCATCGACTTCGACGCGCCGCACATCCCCAAGTACCAGGCGCTGCGTCATTGGCTGTACGGATTGGGCGCTTTTGCGACGCTCATGGGCGTCGTGACGCTCTACAACCCGGACTCGTGGCGACAGGCGGTAAGGCTATGATGGAGAGAGATCTTGCATTTGTAGAGGAAGAAGCTGATTGCTTTGGTTGTTGTGACGGATGCAGGCGAAGCGCGGCAACCACCTGCCCGACCTCAAGTGGGAGTTGGGCGAGGTGGACGAGCCGGAAGGAGAGATGGACGAGTAAGATGAAGGCCCGTGCTGTCGGAGGGGCAGTGCCAGCAGATGGATGTCGTGTGCTGCTCCCTGCTGAAAGGTGGAGACCATCGAGCTCAGATAACCACAGCACACAAATAACATTGAATTTCAAGATGTCGGAGACACAAGTGTTAATGCAGGGTGAGAGATGATACAGAGCAGTACCAAGGTGAAGTATCGAGAGCAGGGGGAGTAGTTGGTTTTATCTTCGTCTTGGGCGGTGCCTTAGGCTTTAGGCTTTAGGTCGGGGTCTCACCTGTCGGCAGTCTAGCTCGCTACTGTTCGCCTGACGCTTGCGTGGACTTCCGGTTGTTGATGATCGAGTCGATGATGCCGAATTCCTGCGCTTCGTTCGGGTCCATGAAGAGATCGCGGTCCATCGCCTGCTCGATCACCTTGATCGGCTTTCCAGTGTGGGACGCATACAGCCCGTTCAATCTGCATGCAAAGACCAGCTTCTCGTCAGCATCCACCCAGCCACTAGACCCTCTTTAATTGCAGCCTACCTAGCACGGAGTTTGATGATCTCCTCAGCCTGGATGGCAATGTCACTTGCCATGCCCTGCGCTCCCCCCGAAGGCTGGTGGATCATGATCTGCACGTAGTATTCGACCACAACCAGGTCAGCTCCCCACCTTGCAGACTCTACTTCATCCCTAGCTTACCCGTGCGTTGGGCAGCGCCGACCGGCAGCCGGGGGATCCTCCCGCAAGCAGCAGGGAGCCCATGGAGGCGGCCTGACCCATGCAGAGCGTGTTCACCTTGGGCTGGATGTACTGCATGGTGTCGTAGATGGCCAAGCCGGAGCTCACAATGCCCCCGGGGCTGTTAATGTACATGTACACGTCCTTCTCAGGGTTCTCCGACTCGAGGAACAGCAGCTGCGCCGTCACGAGCGACGCCATGTCGTCGTTCACGGGCCCGTGAACGAACACGATGCGCTCCTTGAGCAGGCGCGAGTAGATGTCGAACACGCGCTCGCCCCGCGGCGACTGCTCCAGTACCATCGGCACCAGGCCGCTCGTGATGGAGGCGAAACCACGGCGGGCAGCAGGCGTCTGCAGCAGCGTCTTACACGTCCGAGTCAGCATCTTGGTCGAGGTCTCTGCTTCAAGTGTGGAGCCGGGAATCAAGCACGGGGAAATTGCCGGATTGGTGGTACTAATGGGCACACGCTTGACAGCATGTGCATAGAGACTTCAAGGTTGGTGAAAGCGATGTGCGTGTGGCCAACTCGATCGTGGACCTTGCTGTTGCTTTCATCCGGGTATCCTACAAGCTCCTGCACGTGATGTGGACTAGAGTTGATATAGCTTCGAAGCACCGAACAGCTCTGTAATAACTTGTAACTTGTATGCAGACTATTGTACATTCTCGCGCTCTTCATCATAGTCTACTCGCCCAATGACCTGCCACCGAAAGCAAACAATGAAAGCCCATGCAGCAGCGTCCTCGTCGATCAAATAGCGGTGCGGTGCATCTCGAGCAGTCTACTTGGCCGGCGCGACCTCGTCCAGCGCTTGATACATGAACTTGGCGAACGCAGGGTCCAACAGAGCCTTCTCCAGTGTCTTCATCTTGTCCTGACTACTATCAATCTGCCCAACCAGCAAGTGCAAAGGTTAGCTCCAAAACCAATCATAATGCAAGACCTCGATCCCAAACCTGTGTGAGCGCCTGCCTGATGGCCGGGTTGGCCAGCATCTCCTTCACGCCCGTCGACGTCCTCAGCACGCCCATCTGCTCGTCCGTGAGCCTCTCGTCCGCGTCCTCATCCACCTCCATGGCCGAGGCTGGCGCGGCGGCTGGCTGCACAGGCTCCTGCGGTTTCTCGGGCGCCGGCGGCGGCTCACACGGCGTCTCCTTGTGCTTCTTGCAGCACACGAGACTGCAGTACGGCGCTCGGCACGTGGGGCACTTGTACTTGGCCTCGGCCTTCTCGCATACAGCGCACAGCTGGACCATCTCAACTAGCAAGCAGCAGTAGGCAAGGCAACACTGGAGCTGCTGGCCAATGCGTGTCTCGCGCGACAAACTCGGTGGCTATTGATGCAGTTACCAGTACTTAAAACCCAAGCAGACCATACATTCTTTATTAGATAATTTTTGGCCTACAAGAACCTATTTGGCTATACTGTAATAAATGGGACAAGATTCGCGCTTACGCACTTTCGCAGCTGGTGCCGGATTCCGTTACCAAGTACCCACTTCGGCCGTTGCATAGGACGCCAAGAGCTCTCTCGCTATCGCTCTGCTTGGTCGGCCATAACGACATTCACGGCCACGTCAGCAAGAACTCACGATACCACGATGCAGGAGCTGCAGTGCGTGGCGCAGACATACGCGTGGGGCAAGTCCGGGCTCGAGAGCTCCGTCGCGCAGCTCAAGGTACAGGAATCCTCGACTTCCAAATGCTGCAATGCTTAAACGCTAATTGCCGATACCATTTGATGTTTTGGTGGCATTCAGGAAGCTGCGGACGACTCGTTCAAGGCCGATGCATCCACTCCCTACGCGGAACTCTGGTAAGAAGCACTGCAGCAATTGATATAATGAAATGACGCGGATAATTCGATCGCTCACCTCTTCTCTGCTGCTGCAGGATGGGAACGCACCCCAATGGGCCGTCGCGTGTGCTGCAAGACGGCGGTGAGGCGCCGCTACTGAGCGACTGGATCCGCACGCAGCGCGCCAACGAGACGGGCGACCTGCCCTACCTGTTCAAGGTGCTGTCGGTGCGCAAGGCGCTGTCCATCCAGGCGCACCCGGACATCAAGCTGGCCCGTGAGCTGCACGCCAAGTTCCCGCAGATCTACAAGGACCCCAACCACAAGCCGGAGATGACGATCGCGCTCACTCACTTCGAGGCGCTGTGCGTAGATCTCTCTTTGCTGCGGGTTGCCACGCTGACGAGAGACTGACCGGCTTTTGACATTCTGCAGTTGCCAATTCCGTGAGATGGACGAGATCGCCGCTCACCTGCAGGCTGTTCCCGAGCTTCGCGCTCTCGTCGATGCGGACGGTACGTCAGTTTCTATGCTGGTGTGAACGCTGAAGACGAGCTGACGTGTTCTTGCAGTTGCTCAGCGGTTGGTGGCCCAGAAGAACGAAGCCGCTCTGCGCGAGTTCTTTCGTTGCTTCGTCTACGCCGAGGCGGAGAACATCGTGGCACAGCTACGTGCATTGCGCACGCGGCTGGAAGGTGCAGCGAGCTTGAGTGCCCTGGAGAAACTCGTGCTGCGTTTGGACAGTGAATACCCCGGCGACATCGGCTGCTTCTGTCCGTTCCTGCTCAACTACGTCACGCTGGAGCCTGGCGAGGCCATGTTCCTGGACGCCAACGAGCCCCACGCGTACCTATCTGGCGACTGCATGGAGTGCATGGCGTGCTCGGACAACGTCGTTCGTGCGGGCCTCACGCCCAAGTTTATCGACAAGGAGACGCTGCACTCCATGCTGACGTACAAGACGGGCAAGCCGCGGACCTACAAGGGCGACGTCCAGGAAGACGGCGTCGCTCGACTGTACAGCTCTCCGGTGCCGGAATTCGAGGTGGAAGCCATCGAGCTCAAGCCTCGTCAGCGTTACGCGCTGTCGGCACGAAAGGGTGACTCCATCGTGCTCGTCGCTTCGGGCAGCGGCTCGACCGTAGAGCCGTCTGGCGCCGCCGACGGCCGGCAGATGTCCAAGGGCCACGTGTACTTCCTGCCGAAGGGCGAAATCCTGGAGATTCAAGGCGGCGAGGATGGCGTCGCAGCTTTCCGTGCGTCCCCAAACGAGAGCTTGGCGTCCCGCAGTGCTTAGTTGAAACCTGGTCTTGCAACGTCCTGGACAGCAATGAGCCCAAGGTACAAACGAGTTTTTTTACACGTTATACAGGCAAGCAGGAGAGAATCATACCGACCTTGCTTGCATCCTTCATCGCTTACCTCCCATCGTGTGTTGGCACTTACGCTGCTTGACGCGGGTGTAGATCCTCTCGTGTCAGCATCAGGCTTTGAGCCACGTTCCGCATGACCCATTGAACCTCAGCGGGGCCTTCCAGCTTCGGTACGCCTGGAGGTCTGTACGGAGTGAAAGGAGGCACGATGCCCTCCAAGTCGGTCGCGCCGTCCTCTTCTTCGCATCTTGGATGCTCATTCTCAGCGTCTTCCCCTTCGCTCACAAACTCGTCGTCTGCGTACTCGATGACTTCGGCGTCTGGGTCCTCAAAGTCGTCGCTGTACTGTGTACCGCTCTGATCGAAGAAGTCGGACGAGTCGTCGCTGTAGAAGTTCTCTTCCGCTTCGTATTCACTCAGTGACGTGTCGGCGGATGCGTCGTCGTCATCACTGTCTGCATCCAGCTCCAACTCACGCATCATGGAGCTTTCACTAAGCGAGGGCGCTCCTGTGCCTTCTGACCCAACGTCATCCAACGACAAGGTCGACAATTCGAGGATGTCGCCACTGTCCTGCAAGTCTGCCACTCGAGGGGCAGCCGGTGCTGTCATTGGCGTTCGAGGACGCGCTCCTCCTCTTTGCCAGAAGTTGTCAGGTTGTCGTACGGCTCGCAAACTGGGGCTTGGATTGCTGCCGTCCTTAGTGTCCTTGGAGCTGTAGTAAATCTGCAAGCTGTCGAGACACTCCTCACTATACTCGCTCTGGAAATTCGGGTTCATGAGCTCCTCCGCCTCTGCGTGAAAACGCGAGTCGTCGTCGTCATCGTCGTCTTCGTTTGTGCTCGAGCGAGAACCGCCAGTCGCGTGGGCCTTACCGTTGCTATTGCCTTCTCGACGCCCCCACGCAACGATCTTCTTGTCCCTTGGAGCCAGACGAGCTTGTGGCCGGACTGGAGATGACAGTACCTCGTCACGATTTTCTACAGCCGATAGATGAGACTTCTCCTCTGTAGCCACCACAAGTGGCTCCGGTGTGGTGCTTCGCTCTGGCAGTCGGCAGCTCAATTGAGACTCCTCTGATATGCTTACATCCAGCAGTTGAAGCTCGTTGCGGATCTCTGGGTCGTCGGTATCCTCCTCGAACGATTTCACTGGCATCCACTGCATTGGGGCAACCTGAGCTGAAGATGAAGCCTGCGTCGCTAGTCGCAGTTTCCTCTTTTCAGCAGACGACCGACGCGCCGATAAATTCTTGGGGTGTAGTCGACGCCTCCCTGGCCCAGACGACGAACCGTGTTGTGGCCTTCGTGCCACGGGTCGTATCACCTTCACCTTGAGCGATCCACCGGAAGCCATGAGCCCCTGCATGTGGTGGCGGATGTACGGCATCGTTAAGATATCTGCCATACTGGGCCTTCGCTCGGGGTCCTTGTCCAGTAGCTTGCGCAGTAGCTCGGACACCTCCTTGTCGTAATGAGGAGGGACCGGAGCGAAGTCTTGCTGCACGATCCGGAAGATGAGACTGAGGATATTGGGGGCGTCGAAGGCGTGGCGCAGTGCCAACATCTCGTACAGTACGCAGCCGAGCGACCACACGTCGCTCGCGTACGAGTACGGCTTGCTCTCGCAGACCTCTGGACTCATGTAGTAGGGCGTCCCCACGACCGTCTTGGCTTGGTCCAGCGTCGAGTCCAGCGTCTTGGCGATGCCAAAGTCACCCAGTTTGACCACGTTATCCTTCGTGAGGAAGACGTTGCTGGTCTTGAGATCTCGGTGCAGCACGCGCTGGCCGTGCAGGTACTTGATGGCCATGGCCATCTGCACGAACCAGTCGAGCACTTGGCCGATGGGGAAGTATCCCCTGGCGTCCGCAGGGTCGCTGTCCGGTCCGATGAGTTGTTCCCGGGTCTGTTGCTGCAGCTTGATCTTATCAGCCAAGTCCCCGCCATCGCAATAGGCCATGACGATATGCAGCACGTTGTCCAGCACGAAGTTTTCCTTGTACTCGACCACGTTGGGATGGCTCAGCTTGGCCAGCAGCTCCACCTCGCGGAAGGACTGGTCCGTCTCCTTGGCCGAGAGCAGCTCCATCGGGATCTTCTTGACTACGTAGCGCTGCTGCGGTCGCGCCCGCTCCGTAACCAGGTGGGCAGAGCCGTAGCTGCCGCGCCCGATGAGCTTGAGCTCCTCGAAGCGATGCATTCTGACAGTTTAAGGCGTCAACGTCCGCTCAAGATCCAGAGCGCAGATCTTTGGCCTGGTAAGACTCGAGTCGCCCGTGGGGAACCCCGCCCTCTGCTGCAGCTGCGGCCGCACTCGAGTGAGGAAGGCCGCCGTTTCGGAAATGTCGCGTGGCACACATGAAAGGAGCTTCAAGCTGCGTCTCGAGGTGACCGACACCTTCAAGGCAAGCGAGCGACGTCGTGTTTGTCCTGATAGTACATGTACGGGTTAATAGTAAGTGAGAAGGATGGGGATTTTTTGGAGGCTGTCTGGAGAGCTAGAGCAGACGCGATTGCGTGCTGAGCCCGGCAGCCAAATAGGACCGCTGTACATCTTCCATACGGCATCTCTGTATTTGATCACGAGCTGCTGTAGCTGCTGGTTGCTGTTTCTTGCTCTCTTTCTCGGCGATGCGAGAGAAGGTCGTGGCCTGCTCGGCTGCCTGCGGCTGTCCGTGTGGTGGAGGCTGTCCGTCCTCGGCCGAGAGAGGCTGTGCCTTAATTAATGCCCGCCGTCGCCGTGCCCGTGGTCGCCGCCGTGGCGCGCCGCGGCCTCCTCCTTCTCCTTTTGGGTGATGACCACGTTCATGCGCGTCAACTGCTCAAACAAAAAGGATGAAGAGTGAGTCAGCGACGATACCAAACCTAGGAAGCAGCTAGAGAGACGCACCTCCTTCCTGTGGTGCAGGCACTCGATGTAGTCCTCGACCTGCTTGCCGCACTGGCCAGAGAACTCTGTGTCCTTCTGCTCAAGTCAAACGTGGGGCCAGCAACGAAACACGGCGACAAGTCAGCGACCAGGCAGCAATACGCCACAACAAGAGGCGCCGCAACGGGTGGCGGACACACTAACGTACGCTGCACTGCTCCACGCTCTTCCAGAACTGGTAGCACCGGCCCTCGCGGCCCTTGAATCCGAAGCCCGACGACATGCTGCGATAGACTGCGTTCCTCCCTTCGGCAGATATTTAGCGGCCAGAGCTCGCTGGAGCCGCACCCCCAAAACGATTATTTTCAGCCAATCTGCGGTCCGTTAAACTTTGATTTCAGCCAATCAACAATTGCATAGCTTACTGGTGTGGTGAACATAGATTGTAGAAATGTTGCGCTTCGTGTTGAAAACACAACGTGCAACATTCTCTTGTTGACCACGTTGACGGCGCAAGCTGCAACTTGTCTCTTGCCTGCCCATCGTCCGCCCGTGCTGCGGACACAAGTGGATTCACCCCGCGCCAGGCAAGCTTCCGATCGCCGATGCATCTTTCTCGACCTTCCTCTATCGCCATTGCAGCAGCCGCGGCGCTGCTGCTGCTGACCGCCGTCGCAGCCAAGGACGCGCCATGCTCCACGCCCGAGGAGTGCTGCTCGCTCTGCGGCGAGGGCTCGGAGCGCTGCGCACGTGGGCCGTGCAGCATGAACACGATCACGCGTACCTTCTTCAGCATCAGTGCGCCGACGGATACCGTGGGCTTCTGGGACGTCGTCTTCTCTTTCTACGGCATGGTGCCGTACCTTGTGCCGATCGCGCTGGCGCTCGAGTTCATCCTGCACCGCCGCAGCTGGACGCGGCTCTTCGCCTTCCTCTTCATCCCCATCGTCGCGATCGTCAACGCCGTCATCTTGGTCAAGAGTCTCGGCGAGTGCGCCGACTGCGAGCGCCCGTGCGGCAGCTGTGTCTCCAGCAACGGCATGCCCTCGGGCCACGCCACCAACGCCATTGGGCTGTGTCTGTGGCTGATCCTCGAGACGCTGCTGGGCGTTGGCAAGCAGTGGCGCGCGACTACTAAGCTGGGTGCGTGTGTTGGCCTCGTGCTGCTCTTCGTACCAGTGCCATACAGCCGCATGTACCTCGGCGACCACACGGGGCTGCAAGTCGGCATTGGCAGCGCCGACGGGGTCGTGTTCGGGCTTATCTACTTTTTCGTGCTTCGCTACGTCGTGGGCAGGCGGCTGCCTGGCGCCACGGAGAGCATGAAGCAAGGCCGCTTCGGGTTCCTGAACATGAGGAACGACTTTTACCTCGTCGACGAGGACCGCTCAACGACGCTGGCCCCGCTCGAACAGCCATACGTCCGCTCCGGGTCGATGGAGGACGCGGTAGTGAAGTAATGAGCAGCAGCAGTGTATTGACTAAATAAATAGATAGAGCTCCGTTCAACGCCGACATACTAACGACAGCAAGTTTGATTAAGTAATAAGCAGGGACTGGCACTGCAACGTATGCACTTGGGGTGGCCCAGGTCGGCGACACTCGAGCCTCCGTCCCGATCGGAGCCCGTGAGACGGTCCATGTCGTTGGTTGATTGGAGCCCAAGCAGGAGAATTCTGTGGCTCTCACGCCACCACCGACGCCGACGGCCGCACTTGCCGAGCTGAAAGTCTCAAGCGGTCCATGCCTCGCGCAGGCCCCGGCTTGCACTCGTTCATGGCTCATAATCAGCGCGGGTTGCAGCGGCAGCAAATCGCCACGAGATCCGTTCCCTTCGGCAAGCGCGTCGCAGCGCAGCGACACCGCGACGCGCCTCGGCGTGCGAGCAGCGGCTCCAACACTCTGGAAGAACTGAGGATCTTGTGCTGAAGCAGCATCAAGTCGCTGCCAACGATAGCAGCGGCAGCACCAGCGCCAGGACGCTCGCTGCAGCCAGGCTTCACGTCGAACTTAGCAGTTGATGACTCCGCGGATGGATGACTCGTATGCGACACTCCGGCGCAATCATTGGAAAAAAGAATGACCAATCAGCGCGCGTTGCTCGAAAATGGGTAACTATTGGAAGTCCCATTTTCCACTTCAACGATCAACGGCTTTGGTTCGTCACTTGACAGGACTCGCTCATCAGGTATCCCAGATACATGTTGGCTATCCGCTAGAATCGCCTCGGTCTTGGACATGACGTAGTCTTTTCTGTAGCTTCAGAGGTGCCAAAGTTATTGAGCACGTCGTGCATTTGTACGCATCCAGTATCGTGGAGCGACTTCTATTGGCGATGGTCAGTCAGAAAAGCAGTGCTTGACATCTCATTGGTGAAATTAATCGGCTAGCCAGTCTCATGCGAATCCTCCATGCATGTGTAAGGTGTAGCGGTCGCGACAGGTGGCTCTGGTTCCAATGGCACCACCACCACTACCACGTCGTCCACGGCGGTTCTTGCCATTCCCTCTTCTGGCGCTTGGGCTGCCTTGGTTGCCTCTTCCTCCTTTGTTTTGCCGCCGCACAAAGAGTAGACAACAAAGCAGAGGACGATGAAGCCGACGATCAAGGAGAGGAAGATACAGCCCACAACGACGCAAAAGACCAGCCAGTCATGACTGTCCCAGTCTGTAACAGGCTTGGCAGTCATACCGCGTCGAGTTTGATGCACCGACAAAACGTGCCGCTCTCTTGCTGTCGATGGAGCGAGGTAGATCTGGAAGTGAGCTCGATGGAAAGGTTGGGATTTCCCTCGTGTGGGCAAAAATATCTACGTCGTTTAGTGGGTACAATTAGTGCTCCTACGATGCTGGATTTTCAACATCACTCACTCAAGCAGAACGCCACCACATATACCTGTCTGCATCGTGGAAATGTGATGAGAAAAATTACCTTTGTGCGAGGGCCTACCCAGGCAGCACTGTCAAGCCACCGACAAGACAAGGCACTGTAAGCGATACACACGAGCTAGTGGTTTCGAAACAAGGCTCCGCACCAAGTCGCTGCATCGTTCAAACTTGGTCGGCACCGCCCCCTCTACTTGCCAGTCATCCTCTCTCGATGTGTTGGCTTTTCGATGCACGTCTAGTGTATCCTCGGTCGGATCCCTGCTGCGGTAATACATACGAAGTACAGTGCACATGCAAGCCGCGGTCGATCTTGCAGACGAAAAGACCCAATTCCGGTCTGTCCGTGCCCTGACTTTGTCTATATGGGTCCTGCGTAATCATTCAAGACGATTCAAGGCATCCTCCGAAGATCAAGCCAGCCATCACTTTCCAATTCGCCTCGCCTCGCTGCACCTTCCTGCTATCGTCCATGGCCCCTTCTTCTCAACTCTACATCGCCGCTGCGGCCAGCTCGCTGCTGTTTCCCGCGGCCTTCGCCAGCAGCGACAGCGACGACGACAGCGTGGACTACGTGCGCTGCACCAGCTTCGAGCAGTGCTGCGAGATGTGGGGCGAGGACTCGAAGCGCTGCGAGCGCGGGCCGTGCACCAGCACATGGATCATGCGCAAGTTCTTCTCGCTCAGCATGCCGCTCGACAGCGTCACGTTCTGGGAGGTCGTCTGCACAGTCTACAGTATGGTGCCGTACCTCGTGCTCATCGCCATCATCGTGGAGGCGCTGCTGCGCTCGCGCCGCTACACGCGCGTGTTCGCCATCCTGCTGCCCATTATCCTCACGGTGCTCAACACCGTCATTCTGGTCAAGGTGCTGGGCGAGTGTGACGAGTGTCCGCGACCTGCAGGCTCCTGCCTCGTCAGCAACGGACTGCCATCGGGCCACGCCACCAACGCCATCGGACTCTGGATCTGGATCGTGCTGGAGGCCCTTGTGGGCGTCGGCGAGCGCGTGCGGCGCTGGTCGCCGAGCCGCAAGGCCATCGTGGTCTTCTTCGCCACTCTCGTGCTCACGCCCGTTCCGTACAGTCGCTACTTCCTGGGCGACCACACGGCGCTGCAGGTCGCGGTCGGCGCGGCCGACGGCCTCGTGCTGGGCGTCGCCTACTTTTTCTTCGTTCGCTGGGAAGGTATGCACCGCGCCATCGACGCGCTTGCACGCGTAGTAGCGCGCTATCTCAAGTTCGAGATCAAAAACGACTTCTACGTGACCGATCGCCAGGTGGCCGAGGTGTCCGGGGATGACGCCACTTTCGCGGACGACAGCAGCGAGAGCGAGAACGCCGGCGTTCACGCAACCCACACCGTGGAGAAGGAGATCCAGACGCCATACGTGCAGGCATAGTCGCCATCCAGCACTTCAATAGACAGGTAGATAATACACAAGTTTCGAGCTCATCCTATTTAGGGCCCTCATCCAGGCTAAAAGTGCTGCGGACAAAGTCTCGATGACGCGGTAGCAGGTTCAAGACGGGGAGCATGAAGACAGCCACGAGTGCCTTTAGCTCCGACGACAACGTCGACCGCAGTGCCGATGGAAACGTTGAGAACCGCAAGTTCGAGGAGAGCGATGCCGACGAAGCTAAGCACAGGAGACCGACCGTCTTCCGTGTAGGTTCTCGGGTGGAGCGGGAGCTGGATGGACTGTGGTTCCCAGGCACGATCACCGACGCCGAGCCCGACAGCGACTGCTACGAGATTGAGTACGATGAGGACATGAATCGAGAAGGCGAAGTGTCGGCCTGCGAACTGCGGCTGCTGGACCCCAGTCGAACGCAACATGTGCCCGTGAAGAAAGAGTTGACCGCCCAACAACAGGAAGCGCTGCGGAAGGACTCGCTGCTCATGCAAACGCCAGACTACGACCCCAACAAAGCACCGACCGTCGTACTGCATCACCAAGGAGAAACCAATGCAGGTACCGTGCTCTCCGTCGTTGAGTCCTTGATCAGTGTATTTACCTTGTTCATCCAACTTTACAGCAGCGGGATACATTATCAACGGACTGGAGAACAACGTTGCCACTGGCAATGGGCTGCGCGGCATCCGGTGGTTAAGGGGTAACTCGTTTTGAGCGAGGGGCATCATAGTCAACACGCTTCCAAACAGTTCAGAAGGAGCGCTGCGGACTCGCTTCAACCCGCTCCTGTTTGCTTGACGCTGATGCACTGTCAACCAGACCGAGCTCGAGTTGCAACGCTTGCTCGTAACTCTCGAACGCGTCGTCGAGCAGGAACTCCTAACAGCATCAGGCATGCAATACACAATCAGTCCACTATTCACAGATTTCTTCACCACTTTGAGAGCTCCGATCAATGCTCACCCGTTTCTCCAGATCCGCAGCAGCGGCAACCAAGAACTGGATTTCCCGCTGAATGCGCGCCTGCAGGGCATGCACAGCCAGCTTTCGCTCGCGGTGCTCGAACGCTGCGTGCTTCATTCGTCGCTGAAATTCTCTTGTTGCGTGGGTTTCTTCCGTTGCCTGTTGCAAAACTTCGGCGTGTTCGCGTCGTCGCTGCCGGTGAGCCACCGAAAGACCTGTACTTGCCTCGAGGGTGCTGCGAAGTCTTGCCTCCAACTTCGTAGCCGGGTTTTCAACAGGCGGTGCCTGTAGCGCGGCACCAACGTTAGAATAAAGCGACTTAACTTCGTGGATCAACCAGCTCTTACGTTTTCTTTGTCGGGCATGCTCGACAGCTCGCTCGATTCGTGCACATCCGGGAATGCTGTCGCATCTAGCGTCGAATCCCGCAGCAAACCGCCAAAAGCAGTCGATACTGCACGTTCCAGCAGCTCTCGCGTCAGCGTTTGCTGGTCGTTCGCATCCTCGTGTTCCTCTCCACGCTGGCCGCTGCTCTTAGACCGTCGCAGGATCCTTGTTTGCCTATGCGTTCTTGCTCGCTCAGTCTGGCTTTGTGGTGCGTCCTGTGTTTGCCTCTCGCTAGTTTTCACTACTAGTACTGAACGTCGTGGCTGGACCAGCTTCGTGGACGAGTTCCACGTCCTTTTGGAGCGTTCATCTGCTCCCGTAGTCTCCTGCTCTGCCATAACAAGTCACCACAACACCAACGTCTCTCTCTATCCACGAGGGTAATGAACAGTCGCCGCAATCTAAGGCCGCTAGCAACCTGCACAGACCGATATGGCTCGGTGCAACCATGTATTGAGTTACGCAACGCCGCAACTTGTCCTCCACTTAAATACTGCGTGGCTCTGTCTGCATCGACCGACGCTTAGGACGATGGCCGCTTCCACACGGCCAGCCAGCCGCCAGTGAAGGCGTTCAGCTGCTGTGTGGCCTGCTGCATAGCTTCCAAGTGCCCGCTGAGCTCCTGCAGAGACGTCGTGGCCGCCGTCACGGCCGCCGAGCAGTTCTCGTACGCCTCGATGCGGCGCTGTACCCCGGCCAAGTACTCCTCCTGGCCCCGCTCCCGCTCCTCTTGTTGCTCCGTCGTGCCCCTTTCCGAGCCCGAAGGCGTGCCTGGCTCGCTGCCTCCGCCGGCCGACGGCCGCGGCTCCGCTGCTCCTTCCATCGACGCCATTATTCGAATTTGTGCTTTTGTGAGCGTGCAATTGGAGCGAATTGGTCCTTGCAGTTTTGATACAAACCAAATGGCGACAATTTCCATCGAGAGCACTGATCGTTGAGAAGAAGGCACCTGCACGCAGTGTGGCGAATGGATCAATACGAGAAGAGGTGTATCGGCTGTGAGTATTGTTAAGAACTCATAGTCTGAATAGATGGCACCGGAAGATCCGAGCACACTGCTCGACATCTCTAGCTAAATGCCAAGTACAGTAGAAAATCACTGCGTGCAAAATTGCTCTGCAAAGTTGCTACAACACCTGCTGACTGGCCAATCACACGCGGGTCTCGCTCTGCAGGAAGTACTCGTTTCTCGACATTTCCTGGCAGAGGTTGTACGTCCTCTCCACTCCGAACGACTGCCAAAACAAACAACAAAAAGTGAGCCCTTGGACGCCTACTTCCTTGCCCTGTAGTTTTAGCTGTCCGTACCGTAACGCCGATCTCAAACAGCAGGAATAAGTAAAGGAACACGAAGAGAGGGATGCCCGGGCCTTCCTCCGAATCGATTATCCCATCGAGCAAGTAGAGTTTGATGATGAAGTAGGTGATCTCGGCTACTGCGATGATGTGGCAAACCAAACAGAAAATGGTGCCGTAGTGGAACTGTACAACCAAATAGCACAACCAAGCAGCAAGCACTTCCTGTCACCAATCCGAAACACCAACATCTGCAGCCGAGCAACGCAGAGCTGCACCTACGTGTCGAACTTTGACCGGGTCGAGGTTCGCTGGGTTGGTATCGCGTAGCACGTAGTACCCGTAGCACATGACGGCGATACCGATGAGCGTGTCCCACCAGACCTGGTACCATGTCACGGTGAAGCTGATGAGGAAGATGGCCAGCAGGATCAGCGACAGCTGCTTGCACGCCGGCGCGAACTCGAGCGTATGCGGCGCAGTGGCGGCGGTGCTTCCTCGCTTGTCCGGCATCGCTGAAAGTCTGCTCGCTCGTCCAGGTCTGCAAATGGGATCGGATACGCCTCGAGGACCAGTCGACGCGATTCCCGACCGCTCGGAAGATCCGCGGCAGTTGAAAATCTTCAAGGGGCGCGAACAAGTTTGGCGGGGTTCGAGCAGCGATTGGCTGAAGATCAATATGGCTA